>NW_026847438.1:115674460-115972244 GCF_025583915.1 Anolis sagrei ordinatus
CTTTCTGGAGAAAAATGTCCTCAAGAAAAATTCTGGTGGTGAAGGACATAGGAAGTCCTCTTTTTAAACCATGGTCACTGTGATGATGGCTGACAGTATTCCAGTTGTACAGACTAATTTGTGCAGCATCTCAGCTCCCATAGAATCCACTTCACCTCTCTCCTTTTACCTGGTGATTGCAGTGGTCTTCATCATTTGGTTGTTTTTGACATTTCTTCTTGCCTTACAGTTTAACAGGGAATTTTAAGCTGTTTTAGTCTGAGAATGCTAGCTTTGATGGTGCTCCTGTCTCCTAGTTTGTGAGGACTGGTGGAGTCAGGCATTCCTTCAGTCTTATTGTCATGAGGTTTCTATGATCACAGACGTCAGGAAGGACCATTATAATAATTCCAAGCAAATTATTTGGGTACTTAACACAATCAACAGTCTTGCAATAGAAACGATCCTATCTTATCTGGTTAAAACCTTATGAATCTTACTCTTTGAATGAGTGAAAGGTTTGGGCTTTTTTCTAAAACCCTTAAATCCTTTTATTATTTTTTAGATATTATTTCACTCTTCTGTGTTGTTCTCAATGTCATCTTGACTGTTGCCATTTTTTCAAAACACATACCCCATGTTTTGTTCACTTCCCTTTACTTTCTTTTCGTGCTTTTCTTTCTGTGTGATGGGGCATGTATATTTTTGAATTCAATACATATTAAGAAATTCATGGTGATTTTTCTAGTGGTCTCATACATCATAATGTACAGGTGTTTCAAAATGTTGGACCCAATTTCGAAGTAGCATGGCAACACAAAAAAATTTCAAATAGTTTAATGAGTTATACTCAGATCTACTTCCTTTTTAGTAAATGCAATGCTATTCTGAGTTACCCAGGGAGGGGGTTTCTCACTATGAATGCACTTTATTTTATTAAACATAGACACAAAAACAAGATCAAGATGAAAATTGCTTGTGTCTGGTTCAATGCACAGTAAATATATGATGTCAATATTATAGAACATAGCAAGGAATTCATAGATTATCACAAAATATTGTATTACATAATTTTTGAATATGGGTAAAGGGAAAAGAAAAAATAAATATCATACTACTGATCAAGGCCTGGAAAACTGCTGTCAGCAATATCATTTAAATCAACAAACAATGCAAATGTATGATATGGTGTTACCTAATTTTTGAATGCAGTTTAAAGGGAAATCAAAAAAATATAATACTCTCTATCAAGTACTTGTACCGCTTGCTCTTGTTAGGTTGTAAAGCCACTTTCTGATCCTCTAGTTGTATTTTTATGCTTAATAGCAAATATTGATATAGCAGAACTATAAAACTGATTAAATCAAGTATTTGTGACCCAAATATTTAAATGTTGAATTAATCAATGTGTTTCCCTTTGAAATTAATATACTTAGAGAAAATTACATTATGCCAATTTCTTTCCAGTGAAAATTTCTTTCATTTAGAATGACTCACTTTAACAGAGAACTTAGTTTTTTTCATTTCTTGAGGGGAAAGGAATTGGTGATTTAATTAATAAATAGGATAGATAGATGATAGATAGATAGATAGATAGATAGATAGATAGATAGATAGATAGATAGATAGAACACACACACACAAATAGACAGTGTTAATCCTTATAATTTTTCTGACCAAATATCTTTAGTGGACTGTGCAATTATTTTGGGGCTGAGTCATGTTGATATCTGGTATCTTGAGGTAAACCCATCTTTTTCAGAGAATCTCTGATGTGTCAGATTAAACTCTAAACATGTTTTTTTTTCAACAAGAAAAACCAGTGCAATAATTCTACACAATCTCTTTGGAATTATTAATTAAAAAACAGTGCAACTGAGAAGTTTCCATAAATCACATGTTGATCTAGGTGAGTGAGCCAACAATTGAGCCAACAATGTGATGTGGCGGCAAAAAAAGCCAATGGGATTTTGGCCTGCATCAATAGGAGCATAGTGTCTAGATCTAAGGAAGTAATGCTACCCCTCTATTCTGCTTTGGGTAGACCACATCTGGAATATTGTGTCCAATTCTGGGCACCACAATTCAAGAGAGATATTGACAAGCTGGAATGTGTCCAGAGGAGGGCGACTAAAATGATCAAGGGTCTGGAGAACAAGCCCTATGAGGAGTGGCTTAAGGAGCTGGGCATGTTTAGTCTGAAGAAGAGAAGGCTGAGAGGAGATATGATAGCTATGTATAAATATGTGAGAGGAAGCCACAGGGAGGAGGGAGCAAGCTTGTTTTCTGCTTCCTTGGAGACTAGGACGCGGAGCAATGGCTTCAAACTACAAGAGAGGAGATTCCATCCGAACATTAGGAAGAACTTCCTGACTGTGAGAGCCGTTCAGCAGTGGAACTCTCTGCCCCGGAGTGTGGTGGAGGCTCCTTCTTTGGAAGCTTTTAAGCAGAGGCTGGATGGCCATCTGTCAGGGATGATTTGAATGCAATATTCCTGCTTCTTGGCAGGGGGTTGGACTGGATGGCCCATGAGGTCTCTTCCAACTCTTTGATTCTATGATTCTATGATTCTATGATTCTATGAGTGGTTCCCAAACTCTGTCAGTCATGAACCCTTGAAGAGACATTTCTCCTCCTAAGAACCTTAATTCTATTCCCGATGTTTGCTAAGCATTGTATATGTCTATCAGTCCTACCGAAAAATTGGTTGGTACATATTCAGAATCCATTTTTATTGCAGAGGTACACTAAATTTCAATAAGATCTCCTACTCTGGCACAAACAATATATGATGTTTATTTGAATTGACAAATGGAGTGTGCGCTTTTTTGCCCACACTCCATGTCCCTCCTAGTGTCTGTAAAATATAACTCCTGTGGTTTCCTTTAAAAATATATTATTTTTTAATTTGATTTTTAAGTTTTTTTGCAGAACCCCTATGATGCTTTTACAGAATCTTGGGGTTCTATGTAACACAGTTTGGGAACTGCTGCTCCAGGTATTTAATGAGATAGAGAAGCTCATAGGTACAATTATTTTGGAAAGCCATGACCCTTTAGAGATCATAACCTTTTGGAAAACCAGGAATCTCCACAGCCTTTTGGAAGCGTGACTCTTTTGGAGATTAATTGGCATTCACACTATTTGGAATAATCATAACCTTTTATAAAATATGATCTTCCTAAGAAGAGTTAAATACTCATTTGAGTCAATCTTCTCCTTAGTGGTAAATATCCACTGGTATTCATGGAAGGCAACTTAGGTTTCTCAGTTGTTACACTGATATACCTGGTTATCTCTCTGAACTGTTAGGAACAAAGATATGCCAATGCACAAAATATATAGCAGATCTTCAGAAGTGTTATCTCAATTGCCCAAAAAACTACTTTCCCATAAAATATATTGGTCTTGAGAGACCAAAAATAAGTAGTTTTCGTTAAAAGTAGCATACTTGATTTACTTACAAACTTAATATATCCAGCATACAGGTACTTTTCTTATTGGTTGATAGTTTAAACAATAAGTTCTCTAAAGCATTCTGTTATAGTCTCTGCTGCACAAAGACTAACACTCTCTTCAGTCTAATACATTACTGTACATTGACTCAGTAAAGACTGACTACTCACTGAATGAATGCCTGTTGTAAAGCCTGTGTGTGTGTGTGTGTGTGTGTGTGTGAGAGAGAGAGAGAGAGAGAGAGAGAGAGAGGAGGACAGGGTAGAAATATGCAAAGTAAATAAATAAAAAATACTGACACCAACTTTACACTAACACTGACAATAGCATACTGTACTGATTGACTTCTAAACTGTACTGCTTCTGATGCAAACTGGCTTGTAAAAAGGAGTCTCTGTCTGAATAGTCCCAGATCTGGTCACATGGTCTGCACCCCCCCCCCAACCCCATACAACATAGAGTTAAGGGGAAACTGCATACTACATAATATAATACAATATAGTAAGTAATCACAATTATATACATAACAAATAACCAGTATAGGAGGTTTGCAGAAGGTTGCTATTTTCAAAAATTCCATGCCAATATAATTCGTGTGTATTCCTGAAATCTTGTCTTCTAACCCAGAGAATTCTGAACAGCATAGTTACTCTTAAAATTACTGTATTTTCTTTGTTACTAGGAAATAAAATCTTCATATTTCCTCAGTTATGTAATACATGAGTTATTTTGATCTTCTGCTATAGCTAGTAATATTTTGAGTTTCTTTTTAAATGCTTTTTAATATATAATTTTAGAGACACATTGAGTAGAATTGTTCCAATCTTTCTGTCATTCTCTGATTAATCCTAAGGTGTTTTCATTTTAAATAAAAGACAACATACAAAAGGACACTTGTAATGGTAATGGCAGCAGCAAATTATTTTTTATGACTTTGGTACAGGTTACATAGCAACCTGCTTTTAAAAATATCTTTGTACATTTTTAAGCAATTTCGTAAATTATAATTGCCATATCTGTGGTTTTCGGACTTTGTATGTGTACAAAAAATGGGGGACAATTAATAAAGGGAGCATGAAATTACAAGATGGTGTATAAATGGGAGATGGTTAACTTTGAAAAGAAGGTGATGAATGGAATAAAAGGTTTTTGTAAATTTGGAGAGAGAGAGAGAGAGTAGGTAGGAAGGCTGTATCTGAGACAGAGAAGAGCATGCTGACCCCTGTGTATAAAATGTCCATATATTATTATGGCCAACCAATGCTTTGGTTTATATCTTCAAATAAAACTAAATAGTAAATGAGTGTTTATCATTCTTGTTGCCAATGTTTTAGCTTCAGTTGCCCTCAAATGTGGAAGAGCGAGGTTCACTAATTTAATCTATATAAATAAAAATGTAATGTTCGTTTGTGAGATTAACATAACTCAAAAACCACTGGATGAATTGACACCAAATTTGGACACAACAAACCTCTCAGGCCAATGATTGACAATCACTCATAAAAACAGTGAAAAACACAGCAGAAGAGACTTAAAAAGCCAACAAAATAAAAAATACATTACAATGCATGCACAAAACCACATATACACACATATATGAGCACACAAAACACATATACACAGACTGGGCCACAGCAAAGCATGGCGGGGGATGGCTAGTATTAAATATTATTGAAACATGAGATTACTGATAAAAAATTAACCTATTGCATCTTTAGAAAGGATAAAGAGACAATAAGGATAATTGATCTATTTGTGTGTTTTTATATAAAACGTTGATTTGATTTTTAATCCATCTATTAATAAGACTATCACTCTATTTATATTGCAAGAAATAAATTAAAGAAAGACACATAACATTCACTCAAGCCATTATATGTATTCAGTTTTCTATTCGAATGAGTATTTGACAGTTTTTAACTGAGCCTCTGGGTGTCGCTGTTCACCAATAAGGAAGAAAATTGCAAGGACCGGCATTCTGGAATTGAAAGAAAAATCAAAAGACAGGGCTGACTGAAACAGCATTGAGAACGATGCAGTGATCACATTTACATGGAAAAGAACGGCCTATGGTGTTTTTTTCACATTAGAAACAGGAGCAACAAATGCAAAATATTAAGAACCAGCAATTATTGGAAGAGCTTTTGAATTGAAACCAGTGCCTTTGACCCTATATCAGAAGAATGGAAGAAACTCGGAAGCCATGGAGCTGCAAAAGAAGAATGCTTCAATGCCTTATTATCATGCTGTTTCTTTGCATTGCATCTTCTGGGCAGATCCACTATTCAATTCCAGAAGAGATGCAGAGAGGCTCTTTTGTGGGGAATATTGCAAAGGACCTAGGAATGGATGGGAAGCAACTTTCAGATCATGGACTCCGCATTATTACTAGTAAAGGTATGATTCAGTATTTTGCTTTGAATGTTAATAATGGACATTTGCAAATTTCTGAGAGAATAGATAGAGAGGAGATATGCGGAGAAACAGAAAAATGTATATTAAAGTTGCAGGTTCTAGTTGAAAGTAAATTAAAACTTTATGTAGTTGAAGTGGAAATAACAGATATAAATGACAATGCTCCTCAGTTTCTATCAAAAGAATGGAAAATTGAAATTCCTGAGACAGCTTCAATTCTAGATAAGTATTTTCTTCCCAATGCTGAGGATCCAGATATGGGCATAAATTCTGTTCAGAACTATGAACTCACAGGAAATAACCAATTTTCCCTGGTAGTCCAAAAAGGAGAAAATGGTCCCAGACAGGTTGAACTAGTCTTGGCTGAAACGTTAGACAGGGAAGAGCAATCCATCTATGATCTAATCCTAATAGCTACTGATAGGGGAGATCCGATCAAGTCTGGCACATTGCAGATTAATATAATTGTTCTTGATGCAAATGATAATGCACCAGTTTTCAGCCAAATGATTTATGAAGTGAGTGTCAAGGAGAGCATACCAAAATGGTCCACTGTGACTACAATAAAGGCCACTGATCCAGATGAAGGAATAAATGCAGAAGTAAAATACGCCTTAACTGAATTAAAAAAGAAGATATCTGAAGTGATCCTGTTAAATTCCACAACGGGCGAAATTATTGTTGTGGGAAACCTTGACTATGAGAAATCATCCTTGTATGAATTTGAAGTGGAAGCCATGGATGGAGGTGGCCTAAGAGGCAGATCAAAGGTTTTGATCTTCGTTACTGATGTTAATGACAATGTGCCAGAACTCATGATGACTTTTGCAATCCATTCTATCCCTGAGAATGCACCAATAGGAACTACAATTGCCATTTTAAATGCCCAGGACAGAGATTCAGGAGTGAATGGAAAGGTTACATGTTCAATTCCCAGTCACCTTCCATTTCAGCTAAAGAAAACACATGATGATTTTTACACTTTGGTAACAGAGCGGAGCTTGGACAGAGAAGAACTAGCAGTTTATAATATTACTATTACAGCAGTTGATGAAGGAACTCCACTACTCTCTACTTCTGAGATTATTTCACTGAAGATATCAGACACAAATGACAACCCTCCTCTATTTGTCAAATCCTCTTACAGTTCTTATCTCCTAGAAAACAATCAAAGAGGAGCTTCCATCTTTTCTCTGAAAGCAAATGATCCAGACTGGGAAGAGAATGCCAGAATAACTTATTCAATCAATGAAGGTCAAATGGAGGAGTCTCTCCTCTCCTCCTACATGTCCATTAACTCTGAGACTGGGGTTGTCTATGCCTTGAACTCCTTTGATTATGAAGAGATCCAAGAAATTCGATTCCTGGTCAAGGCCCAGGATGGGGGCTCCCCACCACTCAGCTCCAATGTCTCAGTGACCCTCTTCATTCTGGATGAGAATGACAATACTCCAGAAATCCTATACCCCTCTCCTCCCACCGATGGCTCCACTGGGATAGAACTGGCCCCTCGCTCCTCTGAGCCAGGTTACCTGGTCACCAAGGTGGTGGCTGTGGATGCAGATTCTGGCCAGAATGCCTGGCTCTCCTACCAGCTGACCAAGGCCACAGAGCCAGGCCTCTTCACTCTGGGACTCCACACTGGAGAGATCAGGACATCCCGGTTCCTAATGGAGAAAGATGCCCTCAAGCAAAGCCTGGTGGTTTTGGTGAAGGACAATGGGCAGCCCTCCCTCTCTGCCTCAGTCACTGTCACAGTGGTTCTGGCCAACAGTATCCCAGAAACCCTCTCAGATCTGAGCAGCATCTCAGCTCCTATAGAGCCCCCTTCAGACATTACCTTCTACCTGGTGGTTGCAGTGGCTTTTGTGTCCTGCATGTTCTTGACCTTCCTCCTTGTGTTACTGGCCATCAAGCTCCACAGATGGAGGAATTCACAGCTGTCTCATTCAGGGAGTATTAACTTTGGTGGTGTTCCTGTCTCCCAGTTTGTTGGGGTTGATGGAGTCAGGGCTTTTCTTCAGTCGTATTGCCATGAGGTTTCTCTGACTTCAGGCTCTAGGAAGAGTCAATTCAATACTTCCAAACCAAATCATTCAAACATTTTGAGTCATCAGCAGAATTCTGAGGTGGAGGACCCCATCTTATCTAATGAAAATTCAGATTTGAACAATGGGGAACTAATTATCATCCAGGTAAGCAAATCATTTTAGAGCTACTTCTTCCTTTCCCAAAACAGATTGTTATTAAAGCAGTATATAATGCTCAGTCTCCTCTGCTATGGTGCTTTTAAAACTCTTTTATTATTTCAACCATATTTTGTGTGCTTCCCCTCAAACCTTGGCCCACCAGCAAATTCTCAACCACCTGAACACTGCTTTTGCTGGGTTCCCCCCCCCCCCAGCTCATTTCAACAATAATGCCAAACAGCTGGTCTTATCAGGTTTTGTCCTCCTTTCCCCCCCCCCCCCCCACACCCAATCATCATTCAGTGGTGCCAAAGTCAGGAGTACTGACTTAGGAGTACTAATGAACATTTTTCTTTGCCTTGCAATTTAAACCTCTTTACTTTTCTGTCTTTTCCATTCTGCATCTACCTTTCCAGAAACCTTCTGTCCTATTCTAGTGCTGCAGAAGGACATTCTACATTGTTTCTATTTTGCCACCTGGCAATGGTAGTGGTAATGTTGCTTCTTCTGCTACAACAAGTAATGTGAATTGTGGGAAACAGGAAACTAGAAAGAACAACTTTAAGGGAAATAAAATAATCCAGTTCATTGTAAGGAAATAAAATGGGATTGGAATGGCTGAAAAACCATGAAAATAAAAAAGTATTTAAAAAAGAAAAAAGGGAAGGTACAATAAAAAGAAAATCAGTGTAATTAATCTGAAAGTAAAGAGTAATGAAATAAAAGGAATCATAAAATTGGGCATAAACACAAGGGACATCTAGTTCAACCATCTGCCATGGAGCAATATGAAGTCACAGCACTTCTAAAAGACACTCATTTAGCCATGACTTAAAGTCTTACAAATACAGAGAGCCCTTCTGGGACAGTTTGGTGAACAGCTTTTACAGTGCAAAGAGATTCCAACCAATGTCAGAATCTGTTGGGAGTGTGATGGTGTCTCCTCTGGACGCTGGACGCCAAAAGCTGGACGCCCATGTGTTGGAGTGCTTTGGTTATGTGTTCCTGCATTGCAGGGAGTTGGGTTGGATGACCCTGGTGTTCTCTTGCATCTCTATGATCCCATGATTCTATGTGCACAGTTCATTGAAGGTTTCCATTCATTTTGTTAATTTTTGAGCACATTCACATAAATTTAGACCCATTTTGGAAATCAAAACAAAAAACTCACCCTGTAAATAGAATTAGATAATTTGGATCTACAATATCTAGGTGGAAATTGAATGGGGCATATCAAAATATAGATATAATTCAAAAGTAGCAGAAATACTACTTTCAGACACTGTTGGAATTCTAGACCGAAATGCTAAATAGATTTTTTTCATTATTGTAAATGTAGCTACACATTCTTGTGATTTGATTAAGAGAATGTAGCTACACATTCTTGTGATGTGATTAAGAGAATATATTTATACTCTTTATAAATATATATTTCTATTTATAGCAGGGTGTAAATATATGAAATTAATAAATAAAATTGATTTAGTTCTTCTTTTGCAAATTTTGAGAAGAATTATACATATGCATAGAAGACTTTATGCTATATCTAAACAAGTCAGAGTGAAGACCAAATAATAAGCTGCAAACAATGGATATATTGTATTCCTAAAAGTTATCAAACATAAATATAGTTTATGTAATTAGCTTCAGTGAGTGCCCTGATTACCCTTTCCAAACAAAACAGGTCACCTATTAAGTGGAAAAGCTGTATGTTTCTTATGACATAATGTCAGCAGCAACACTATAGAAATATTGTGTTCTTTCCGAAGGAAATCAACAAGAATTAAATTTGTAATGTCCTCATGATATCATTGGGAGGTAGAGATGAAAAGAATCATTAGAAAATATTCTTGAATGTTCAAAACCATATTTCTCAACTGTTAGAAAACCTTGACAAGAAAATTCTGGACTGATTAGAACATTTGAAGTTTGAGATTTACTTAGGAACTCACAATTTGCACTTGCACAAAATTTGCACATATTTTACACAAAAAAAATAGCATTTTCAGTGCAAAAATAATGTTTCTGCAAATGTATTATTTTCTGTGCAGAAAATAGTTACCTGTGCAGAAAGTGCAATAAATAAATAAATCTCCAACAACAGCCTTTAAGTGAAGCAGCCAGTGCTCTGCACAGACAGCAATTTCTCCTCATAGAAATGTATGTTCTTTCCATCATAAAATAGGTCACCATAACTCAACAGGCAACTTGACATAACACGTGCACATTTTAAGGAATTTATAAAACAGCATACATACCAAATTGCCTTTGAGGAAATATACTATATTGACCAACAAACAAGTAGATATATCACTCAGAAGGATTGCAAAGGAAGAGTCTTGCAACCGTTTCTTTGTTCATGCATAGATCTTGCAGAGATAGGACAGGGGAGGGGAGGAGACACTTTCTAGTAAACAGTTATCCCCTCCCTCTTGCTGATTTAAGGATGCACTCTTTCCACACACAAGTAGCCCTTGGCAAGTCTGAGTGAATGGGTTGTCTCCATAACAGTATTCAAGATGTAGATAACATTTCACTTTCCCTCTGAGGAGCTGATGGTATTTTATTGTCAATCACTGAAAATTATAACTTTGTATTGGAATTCCTGAATTAAGTTTTGAGACAATTCCCTTTTGTATATAGAATCCAGACTTATAAGCCTGCTCTTTATCCAAAACAAAAATGGCAGGATTTTGGATGGTGCTGATGATGTGGGGGGGGGGGGACCTTGCTGCAGTTACAATGTGATACTGTCTACAGACTTGTAGGATGGACTGGGATAGTTTCAGAAATAGACCCAGAGGAAAGAGAACAAGAGTCCACTGAGAGCCATATAAAACATAGTTTCTTGTCGTCATGAAATTCAGACAGATCAAAGGCAGATCCAAACTGTATATGTTATTGTTCTATTCCTCAGCCACTGAAGAATCTCATCATGAAAAAAAATGCATAACTGTGATTCCTTGTGGAAGGTCCTGTGTGTTGAAATTGATGTGTGAAAAGAAAAAGTGCAATAAAGAGTGGAAATTTAAAATTACAGGACATGGTTTGATGAATGGAAATGATTAATGATCAGAAGGAGGATTGGGTGCATGGGTGAATGGAAAGCAGGGTCTTTGAAAACTCACAGAGAGAAAGTGTAGACAACATGTCTATTAGACAAGCAGACAAAGGTGAGCATACTTTCATATATTCAAATCCCATGTATTACTAGAGCCAACCAATGCTTTGTTCGTGTCTCGAAATACTATTTAAATATTAAACATCAACCTTGTCATCATGTTTATATCACCAGTCTTATCTGTATACAAATGAGGGGGTGATCTTCATTCATTTGATACACACACACATTGTTCACTTTACAAAATGTAAATGTATAGGAATACTATTGAATATTATTTATACCTCAGTTTGATCAAGCATGTAATCACTTTTCCCTTGTTTATTCAGCTGTTCTATAGTTCAAACACAATACAAATAGATTTACTGTAGCTCAGAGTCTTATTGAACTTACACATAACCACTTGTCTTAGGTTCTCATAAGTACTCATTTAGTTTTCTTCATTTGATATATAATATTTTTTAAACATGAGACTATCCATGAAAAATAGTTACTCTATTGCACCCTTAACATGTGTCTGCTCGGAAAGAATAATGATAATAGATCATACTTACCCTTCTTTTTAAAACAAGACATTAATCAAAATGGTTATGACTCTGAAAGAAATAAATTGAAGAACGATATTCCAGTGAGTCTTCCATAGTTTTGAGTTGAGCCTCTGGGTGTCGCTGTTGACTAACAAGGAAGAAAATTGCAAGCCAAAACACTGTAGAATGTGATACTCTAAAGCACACAGAAAAGACTAAGAGACTGGCTGCCAAAAACAGTATATGATTAGAAGCAATACTGCTTTTTACATAGAAACAGACTATAGAATATCTCAAACTAAACATACGAGCAACAGAAGGGAACACTGGAAACCAATAACAATTAAGAGAAGAGGTTTTTAATTGAAACCTAGATTCCTACAAGTTAAAAAATGGAAGAAACTCAGAAGCCATGGAGTTGCAAAAGAAGAATCCTGCAATGCCTTATTATCATGATGATTTCTTGGGAGACTGTTTCTGGTCAGATTCATTATTCCATTCCCGAAGAGATGCAGAAAGGCTCCTTTGTGGGGAATATTGCAAAGGACCTGGGAGTGGATGGAAAACAATCTTCTAATCATGGACTTCGCATTGTTACTAGTAAAGGTATGACTCAGTATTTTGCTTTGAATGTCAATAATGGGCACTTACAAATTTTTGAGAGAATAGACAGAGAAAAAATCTGTGCAGATGCAGAAAAATGCATGCTAAAGTTGCAAGTACTTGTTGAAAATAAATTTAAACTTTATGGTATTGAAGTGGAGATCATAGACATAAATGACAATGCACCTCAATTTCTATCAAAAGAATGGAAAATTGAAATTCCTGAGACAGCAACACCCACAGACCGATTTCCTCTTCCCAAAGCTCGAGATCCAGATCTGGGAATAAATTCTATTCAGAATTATGAACTCACGGGCAGTAATCGTTTTTCTTTGGAGATACAAAGAGGAGAAAATGGTGCCAAGCAGGCTGAACTAGTGTTGGATCAACCTCTAGACAGAGAAGAGCAACCAATTTATAATCTTATTCTGACTGCCACTGATGGGGGCAATCCAATAAAGTCTGCCATGGTAGAAATCCACGTTGTTGTTCTAGATACAAATGATAATGTGCCAGTTTTCAGCCAATCAGTCTATGAAGTCACTGTCAAAGAGAATATTCCCAAATGGTCAACTGTTGCTACGGTAAGGGCCACTGATCTGGATGAAGGCATCAATGGAGAAGTAAAATACTTTTTTGAAGACATCACAAAGAAGATATCTCAAATGTTCCTTTTAAATTCCACAACAGGAGAAATAATCCTTGTAGGAAATCTTGACTATGAAGAATCCTCCTGGTACGAATTCGAGGTGCAGGCCATGGATGGAGGTGGCCTAAGAAATAGGTCAAAAGTTTTGGTCTATGTTACAGACATAAATGACAATCCCCCTGACTTAGTGATGACCTTTGCAATAACTTCTGTTGCTGAAAATACACCCACAGGAACAACGGTTGCCATTTTAAATGCACAAGACAGAGATTCAGGAGTGAATGGGCAGGTTACATGTTCAATTCCCAGCAACCTTCCATTTAAGTTGAAGAAAATGCAAGATGATTTTTACACTTTAGTGACAGAAAAAAACCTTAACCGGGAAGAAGTGGCAGTTTATGATATTCCCATTACTGCAGTTGATGAAGGGACTCCAGCACTCTCTACCTCTGAAATGATGTCGCTGAAAGTACTAGACATAAATGATAACCCTCCACTATTTGTCAAATCAGCTTACACCTCTTATCTCTTAGAAAATAATCCAAGAGGTGCTTCCATATTTTCCCTAAAAGCCAATGATGCAGACTGGGAAGAAAATGGCAGAATAACGTATTATGTCATTGAAAGTCAAATAAGAGAGTTTCTCCTCTCCTCCTACCTGTCCATTAACTCTGAGACTGGGGTTGTGTATGCCTTGAACTCCTTTGACTATGAAGAGATCCAAGAAATTCGATTCCTTGTCAAGGCCCAGGATGGGGGCTCCCCACCACTCAGCTCCAACGTCTCAGTGACCCTCTTCATTCTGGATGAGAATGACAACGCTCCAGAAATCCTCTACCCCTCTCCTCCCACCGATGGCTCCACTGGGATAGAGCTCGCCCCTCGCTCCTCAGAGCCAGGTTACCTGGTCACCAAGGTGGTGGCAGTGGATGCTGATTCTGGCCAGAATGCCTGGCTCTCTTACCAGCTGACCAAGGCGACAGAGCCAGGCCTTTTTGCTCTGGGACTTCACACTGGAGAGATCAGGACATCCCGATTTCTTCTGGAGAAAGATGCCATCAAGCAAAGCCTAGTAGTTTTGGTGAAGGACAATGGACAACCCCCTCTCTCTGCCTCAGTCACAGTCACAGTGGTTCTGGCTAGCAGTATCCCAGAAACTTTCTCAGATTTGAGCAGCATCTCAGCTCCTATTGATCCCCCTTCAGATCTTACCTACTACTTGGTGCTTGCAGTGGCTTTTGTCTCCTGCTTATTTTTGACCTTTCTCCTTGTTCTACTGGCCATCAAGTTGCATAGATGGAGAAATTCACAAATGTCTCATTCAGGGAGTATTAATTTTGGTGGTGTTCCTGTCTCCCAGTTTGTGGGGATTGATGGAGTCCGGGCCTTTCTTCAGTCTTATTGCCATGAGGTTTCTTTGACTTCGGGCTCTCGAAAAAGTCAGATTCTTTTTCCCATTGGAAGCTGCACAAATACTTTGACACCACAGCAGGCTCCCAGTAACCCAGATCCTTTGTTACTAACAGATGAGTCAAATAATATTCAGGAGAATGCAGCTGGTACACAGGTAAGCACGTATGTTTCCATTTTATTTTAGTGTTAGTAAGGATAGTGTCATTGTGTGGGGAGAAGAATTCTAGCCTGGACTTCTGGGCCTTTCTTCATTCTTACTGTCATCTGACCTCAGGCTCTAGAAAGAAAGTTTAATACTTCAAAGGCAAATTAGTCCAAAGTTTTTACCAATCGGCAGAATTCTGATGTTAAGGATCCAATTTTATCTAGTGAAGATTTAAATTTGAACAACAGAGATCTAATCATTATCAAGGTGAGTTAAGAGTTTTTGCTTGCAAATATTTTGTTATGATCATATGTTCTTGCATTAAATTCTGGATATAAATCTTGTGTTCTAATTTCTAGTTTCTTTCAAAACATTGTCTGTGTTCTCTTTGAATTCTTAGTTTGAAATCATCAGTGAAATATATTGCTCCAAATTCTAGTTCTTTTTTTTAAAAAATCTTTTTCTTGTACTTGAATTGTCAGTTCCAATTCATCAGTGAAATATATATATTTTTGTCATGAATATCCAAGTAATAAACATATTCATGGATTGTTCCACTTTTAAGTAGCGTTGGGGTCCACACAATACTCATTGAATATTGTATCAGAAAGTGTTCTAGCCTGGTCTTTCTTGTAATATCTTGGGGTGGGTGTATGTGTATATGGGGTGGGGTGTATTCTGTGTAGGGCACATTTATATACATCATCACTTTATATACATGTGTACGCATGGATATTGGCTACATATAGGCTTACTCTCTGAGTCATAACTTAGGCCTTCTTTTTGTGACTAGTGAGAATTCAGAAACATCTATACACAATCAAGAACAGAACTCAAAAGAATTGGCAGAAAACTGTTGCTTTCTCTATTTTGAAGTAGTCGTCTAGAAACTGCTGTGATAGTTTGTTAGGATAATTAAGTTAGGATGACTTAGATTGAATCAAGCCCAGTTAATATGGATTATAATACTTTCAATATCTTAATATAGATCACATCACCTTCAGTATCATAATATGGTTAAAAGTAACCTTAATACAGTAAATCCTAGCTGATGCATGGTCATGGAGTAACACTTAATGGTTTTCCTGCCATCCATTGTCTGAAGACTTGTATTATGTAAATGTTTCAGAGGGAGGTCTGTATGTGTTCTGTCCAATTTTATTCCCACCCCACCCTCAGAAAAACTTTTGTTTTAAATGGAAACTCATGTGTGAGGTATATGATGCAGGGAAAGGATCACTACCTTCTTTTGTGCCACATGAATCAGTTAGTACAAACAGTACTTGTGAACATACTGTCAACATGAAATGATAGATATTTAGTGTGGTTCTGGCTGACAGTATCCCTGAAATGCTTTCCGATCTGAGCAGCACCTCAGCTCCTATAGATTCCCCTTCAGATCTCACCTTAGTGATTGCCGTAGCTTTTATCTCCTGCTTATTTTTGACTTTTCTCCTTGTGCTACTGGCCATCAAGTTGCACAGATGGAGAATTTCTCAATTATGAGAGTCTGAAAATATTAACTATGCTGGTGCTCCTGTTTCCCAGTTTGTGGATATTGATGGAGTTCGATCTTTCCTTCAGTCCTATTGCCATGAGGTTTCTTTGACCACAAGCTCTAGAAAGAACCAGTGTAATAATTTCAGTGGAAATATTCAGCTACTATGAGCAATCAACAGGCCTACAGTGGGAAAGATCCAATATTATCTGGTGAAGCTCTAGATTTGATTAATAGTGATTCTGTTGCAGTCCAGGTGAGTAAAAAAAAATTAGATTTGTCAAATTAAGAAAATTATTCTATGATTCTATGAAATACTTGCATTGACAAAAAGTGAAATTTCATATACCTCTACTTTTGTGAATAGCTTCCTGACTTTGATATTATTACACAGAACATATACCACATTTTTATTCACTTCCCTTTTCCTCCTTCACTTGCTTTCTATTTTAGTATGTGGGATGGGACTCATATCATATTGACTGAAAATATATGTGGTGGTTTTGTTTTTGTTTTTTACAGTTGCTGCATTTTATTATATTTCATTTCATTAGATATTTAAAGGCAAAAAAAAAAACCCTAAATGAAAATTGCCTATGTCCTGTATAATACCGTTCAGTAGTGGGCAAATATTTCATTACAACATTGTCACAACTAGTGTAGTAATAAAAGGCTCTTTGGAGATGGTTGGGAGAAACTGATTTCTATGTGGATAATTAGATTGATATGTATAGAACAAATTTGTGGCAAGAAAGATGATTACAGTTACTTTTAGGTTGTGTCCTGTAAGCTTCTGTTGGATCTTGTAAATCCATATATGAAATAAATAAGATAGGCACTGCTTTGTCAAGTCAAAGTTCCAAAATGTAGTTTCCAACAGAGGCCAAGTACTAGTAGCAGATGAGATGCCTCCAAAATCTGAAGGGAGCAAAAGACCAGCAGCACATCCCAGAACAGAACACGGGGAATTTTAGACAGATTGAAAAGGCAAGATAATACCCCTCTACACCTTGTCCAAAAAGTGTCGCCTTGTCAGCACTTACGTGTATGGAAGAATGTATCTATGCTGTAGAATTAATGCAGTGTGACACCATGGCTCGATAGTATAAGTTGTGATTTTACAAGGTCTGCCAAATAGTTCTTGTGTCTCACTAAACTATAAATACCAGGATTCCATAGAACTGAATCTTGGCAGTCAAACTGTCAAACTGCATTAATTCTCCAGTGTAGACACACCCTTTAATGCATGTAACACATTAATAATTCTTAAGGGTTGGACAGTAAATCATCCCAAAGTACCACATATAATTTTACAGGGAAATATAATGTATTATTATTATTATTATTGTTATTGTTATTATTTTACTGACACAAAACACAGTATGTCACAGCAAACGAGATCTATATGCTGGATTTCATATAACAAAATCACAAGTCGAACACTTCCCAAGCGTCTAGGACTGTGTGATGCATTTTCGAATGATGCGTGCAGATCCTAGTAAGATGGCCTTTTGCAGTTGACAGAGCTTGTTTCTTACCTCAAGAACAGACACATCACACAAATAACATGAAAGCTCACTACCTCTGAGAATGCTTGCCATAGATGCAGGCGAAACGTCAGGAGAGAATGTCTCTAGACCATGGCTATATAGCCAGAAAAAACCTACAACAACCCAACATGAAAGCAAATACTGAAAAAAATGGCTATAGATAGTAAATGTCATCTTTGCACATAAAAATAGGAAACAGTTGACCATCTTATTATTAAATGCAGCCAGATAATAAAAATGTGAGAGTATAAGAACCATTATAATTTTTGGGATCTACGGCTTGGTTGGTGGGGAGGAGAGACATGATTAGTTATCTTCAAAGAATGGCTGGGAACATAAGTACTTGAAACTGATGAAATAAAAATCTTACACAACTTTAAATTTCAAACTGATAAATAATCAGTCTAAAATGCCAGATCTGAATGTGGTTGAGGAAGAAACATTTGGACAAAGGGGGGGGGGGGGATTATGAAACACCGAGAATTACAAATTGTGATCCATCATCTCCGGGATAAGAAACCTACAGGAGTTCTAGTGATGATAGGTGCTCTGGGAGCAATTCCAAACAGGTTAAAAGAACATCAGAATGAAATGGCCATAAGTAAGATCAGGATAGCACAATAATAATAATAATAATAATAATAATAATAATAATAATAATAATAATAAATGGTATTTATATTCTACTCTTCTCACCCCGAAGGAGAATCAGGGTGGATCACAATGCACACACACATGGCAAACACAGCTCCAGCCCAGATTACTTGTCAGAACGTATCTCCCTCTACGTCTCACCCCACAGTTTAAGATTGTCTGGGGAGGCCCTGCTCTCAGCTCCGCCAGCTTTGCAAATTCGTTTGGTGGGGATGAGAGACAGGGCTTTTTCGGCTATGGCCCCCCCGCCTGTGGAACTCACTCCCCAGCGAGATCAGATCAGCTTCTTCCCTCCTGTCTTTCAGGAAAAAACTGAAATTATGGTACTGGGACCAGGCCTTTGAACAACAGACGTAGCAGCACTTGGTTATTGAACTGAACTGGAATGGCTTATGGTTTTAACAAAATTATGGAATTGAACTGGACTGGCTTCATGGTGTTGACAAATGTTTTAACTGCTTTTAACCTAATGATTTATCTATTGTTTTAAACTATTGCTATATTGCTGTTTTTTTGTATTGATGGCACTGAATTGTTGCCAAATGTAAGCAGTCCTGAGTCCCCCTTCAGGGTTTGAGAAGGATGGGATAGAAATGCCATAAATAAACAAACAAATAAATAAATAAATAAACATTCAATGCCATTTTTAGACATTCAAGACAGACAGACAGAGCTTTTTAGACATTTTCCAACTTTGGCGCCTGGAGGTTATGCTTGATTCTGGCCACAGGGGATGTTGTTGCTTCATCCACTATGACGCCAAGCACTTTTGATCATAGTATTTCCTCCTTGTTATTTGATCACCATCATTTTTATGGTGTAGTAAAATACCTCCCTGCTTTAAGCGGTGCCTAATTTCTCTACTCACAACTCAGCTGTTTTTGAACTGTTTAGTTGGACAGTAAGCTAGGCTTAACAGTTGGGTGTTCAATCTGACTTGGGCTTTGAACTTGCCACCTTCCGGTTGGCAGTGATCTATTGTTGCTGGTGCTACAACCTTGCCAATTGTAAGAAGTAATGTTACTTGGAACATGCCACATTATCTGATAATACCCAATTCATTACTAAATTATTGCATAGAATCTCAGTCATTAATTGTCCACTGTGTAAAATGTGGCAGCTAAACTGAGCTAATAATAAATGTTCGGATTTCTTCACATTCATTTGGATTAAGCAGACATTCCAATCTGGAAACCTGTGAAGTGGAATTGTGCCCACAGATTCTGTAAACTCAGCCTACACACAAGTATGACAATACCCCACCAACTCACTGTGTTACAATAGGCATGTTAATGTTAATAATGGATACATATCAAGTTGAGAACCTTCAATATCACTCCATCCTTTATTAGCAGAGCTGCATTGGTTCTTGAATCAGTCTTCCACACACCCTTCATAGCCTCACCTTCCTGCCCTAATCCCTACCACAACAACCCTTGTAACTTGCTTAATTTTTTTAGTGTGATCATGCAATTTCAGCATTACAAAAAATCAGACAGATCGCCAAAAAAAATAAAGATTTTTAAAGTGAAACAATTACTTATAGTGATGGGTCGAGTGGAGAGGTGCAGAGGTGGAGAGGGGGAGAGAAGAAGTCCATCCAGTAATGTCACATGACAAACAGCATACTGGCACAAGAGCAGACGGGACCCATCACACTAAGTGAAGTAATGAAATGTCGTGGTCTGGGGAGTTACTGACAGGTTTTTGCTCTTCAATTATAAAAGGGACGAGGGAGGCAAACAAGTAGCAGTATGCACACTCCATCATGTGATAGCTACAGTCAATGGTTCAGCTGCAATTTCAGTTTGGCTGCCTTATGGGATAAAGTCCATAATGCAACTTACCTGTAGGTCTATGGGTATACAATTTTTGTGTGTGTGGATTCTTGATATACATAATGCTCTGGATTAAGCAGCAACATGCAACTTTTTAAAGCTGAGATCCATACTTTGTGTTGAATAAGTAAGCATTATTTTCTTGTATTGCATTGCATATGAAGACCTAATACAGCCTACTGCAATTTATGTTTGAAGTGAGATAAAAAATTATTGATGCCGAGCTTGATATCTTTGCTGCAATGTGGCACTAATAAACTATAGTATTATCTTGAAAAAGTGCCTTCGTGTTTTTTCCCTGCTGTCCATATTACATATCTGCAGGATGGAGATATATATATTGTGTGTGTGTGTGCACATGTAGACAGACAAATAGATAAATCGATGATAGATAGGTAGGTAGATAGATAGACTAATGACACACCTTTAGTCTTGCGTTTCAAAAAGTTACCATCTTGCTCCTTAAAGTTTCCCACATTTCCTGGTGTGGGGAGGACCACAGTTGTATGTACAAATATCATTCTGTCCTTGAGTAATTAAATTTTGCATAAAATTCTTATTCAAAGATTGTGACTTATCAATAGGAAAATATGAAAACATCTTTGGTGATGCTGATAAATTTTTGGAATTTTTAGATCTATTAATTAATTCTGCTTATTGGCTAAAAAGACATAGCTGCTCTGCTTGTTGGTTTAAATGGAAACATTCAAGTAGAAAGCTGGATAGTAAATATGATCTGAGAGAAGAAAACTATGATCTTGGAAAGCGAGGAGAGATGGAGAAAATGGGTCCAGAGGAAAAGTATACTACATAGCTCCTTTGAGAGGCAAATTCCTATGATAATGCATCTCATGCCATTGGAGACTATAAGGGAGTGCTAAATGAGACATGGAGTATGCAAACACATAGCCGGTGCAATTTGTGCAACTAACTATGCCATTCTTATATAGTTATTCATTATGAAAAAATAGAGACCAACAGTAGTATGTGATGGCCATGTTGCAAAGAAAGGGATTGGTTGTGGAGGAAAAGGGTATGGGGTATGGAGCCAGGATATGGTTTGGTAATTGTCTGATGATAAACCTTGAGAAGAAGTAGGTGGATGCATGGGAACTGGCTTCAATGTCTTAAAATTCAGTGCATTGCAATAAGCAACAAATGCTTTGTTTCATATATCTAAACAATATTAAAAATTAAATCACCCTGAACAAAAATTGAATATTTTTACCAGTCTAGTAACAAGAAAAGAAAGTAAACACCAAATAAGCCATTCAATTTTCTGATGCTGTTTCATTTTGGGTTGAGCCTCTGGGTGTCACTGTTCACCAATAACGAAGAAAACAGTCATCTATATTTCCTGTTACAAGCACAGGAAAATTGAGACCAGAGCAGCAAAGCCCTTGTAATCACACTAACTGCACGATATTTTATTCTATAACTGAGAGCAACAAAAAAGAAACAAGGGGAAATAGCAATTGCTAGTTTGTAAGCTGTTGGACAAGACTGTACAAAAATGGAAGAAATCAAGGATCTATGGAGCTGCAAAGAAAGAACCCTGCAATGGCTTATCATACTGTTTTTTTGGATGGCAGTTTCTGGGCAGATTCACTATTCCATTCCAGAAGAGATGCCAAAAGGCTCTTTTGTAGGGAATATTGCAAAGGACCTAGGAATGAATGGAAAGCAACTTTCAGATCATGGACTCCGCATTGTTACGAGTAAAGGTATGATTCAATATTTTTCTTTGAATGGCAATAGTGGGCACTTACAAATTTCTGAGAGAATAGACAGAGAAAACATATGTGGAGAAGCAGAGAAATGCATGTTAAAGTTTCAAGTTCTTATGGAAAGTAAATTAAAACTGTATAATGTTGAAGTGGAAATTACAGACATCAATGACAATGCTCCACAATTTCTTTCAAAAGAATGGAAGATTGAAATTCCTGAGACAGCTGCACCCGCAGACCGATTTCTTCTTCTCAAAGCTCAGGATCCAGATCTGGGCATAAATTCTGTTCAGGATTATGAACTCATAGGCAGCAATCATTTTTCTCTGGAGGTACGAAGAAGGGGAAATGGTGCCAGAGAGGCTGAATTGGTGTTGGAAAAACCTCTAGACAGAGAAGAGCTATCGGCCTATGATCTAATCCTGACAGCTACTGATGGGGGGGATCCAATCAAGTCTGGTACACTGCAAATCCACATCATTGTCCTTGATGCAAATGACAATGTGCCAGTTTTTAGCCAATCAGTTTATGAAGTGACTGTCAAGGAGAACATTCCCAAAGGATCCATTGTTGGTACAATAAGGGCTACAGATCTGGATGATGGTATCAATGGAGAAGTCAAATACTCTTTTGAAGACAACAAAAAGAAAATATCCCAAAAGTTCCATTTAAATTCCACAACAGGAGAAATAATCCTTGTGGGAAACCTTGACTATGAGGAAACGTCTTTCTATGAATTTGAGGTGCAAGCCATGGATGGTGGTGCCTTAAGAAATAGGTCAAAAGTTTTGATCTATGTTACAGACCTAAATGACAATGCGCCAGAGCTAACAATCACCTTTGCAATCAGTTCTATCCCAGAGAACTTGCCAGCAGGAACCACTATTGCCATTCTGAATGTACAAGACAGGGACTCAGGAGTAAATGGGAAAGTTACCTGTTCAATTCCCAGCAATCTTCCATTTCTGTTGAAGAAAACACAAGATGATTATTACATTTTAGTAACAGAAAAACAAGTTGACAGGGAAGAAGTGGGAGTTTATAATATTACCATTACAGCTATTGATGAAGGGAATCCACCACTCTCTACCACTGAGATTATTTCACTAAAGGTCTTAGACACGAATGACAACCCTCCGCTATTTGTCAAATCAGTTTACACCTCTTATCTCTTAGAAAATAATCCAAGAGGAGCTTCCATATTTTCCCTAAAAGCGAATGATCCAGACTGGGAAGAGAATGCCAGAATAACATATTCAATTATTGAAAGTCAGATAAGAGAATCTCTCCTTTCCTCCTATCTGTCCATTAACTCTGAGACTGGGGTTGTCTATGCCTTGAACTCCTTTGATTATGAAGAGATCCAGGAGATTCAGTTCCTGGTCAAGGCCCAGGATGGGGGCTCCCCGCCACTCAGCTCCAATGTCTCAGTGACCCTCTTCATTCTGGATGAGAACGACAATGCTCCAGAAATCCTCTACCCTTCTCCTCCTACCGATGGCTCCACTGGGATAGAACTGGCCCCTCGCTCCTCAGAGCCAGGTTACCTGATTACTAAGGTGGTGGCAGTAGATGCAGATTCTGGCCAGAATGCATGGCTCTCCTACCAGTTGACCAAGGCCACAGAGCCAGGACTCTTTATTCTGGGACTTCACACTGGAGAGATCAGGACATCCCGCTTCCTTCTGGAGAAAGATGCCCTCAAACAAAGCCTGGTGGTTTTGGTGAAGGACAATGGGCAACCCCCTCTCTCTGCCTCAGTCACAGTCACAGTGGTTCTGGCCAACAGTATCCCAGAAACTCTCTCAGATCTGAGCAGCATCTCAGCTCCTATAGATCCCCCTTCAGACCTTACCTACTACTTGGTGCTCGCAGTGGCTTTTGTCTCCTGCTTATTTTTGACCTTTCTCCTTGTTCTACTGGCCATCAAGTTACATAGATGGAGAAATTCACAAATGTCTCATTCAGGGAGTATTAACTTTGGTGGTGTTCCTGTCTCCCAGTTTGTGGGGATTGATGGAGTCCGGGCCTTCCTTCAATCTTATTGCCATGAGGTTTCTTTGACTTCAGGCTCTCGGAAAAGCCAGATCCTTTTTCCAATTGGAAGTTGCACAAATACTTTGACACCACAGCAGGCTCACAGTAAACCAGATCCTTTGTTAATAACAGATGAGTCAAATAACATTCAGGAGAATGCAGCTGGTAATCAGGTAAGCACGTATGTTTCCATTTTATTTTAATGCAAGTAAGGATAGTGTCATTATGTGGGTGAAAGATTCTAGTCTGCACTTCCCCAAACATCTCTGTCTCTTTTAAAAATTCTGAGTAGGGCACATTCACGTACTTGATACTTGTAACCACTCGTCTGCATGAATATTGGCTACATACACAGTCATTGCCTTGTTTTTTTGTAGTTTATGGGAACTCATAAACATCTATACACTTTTTTTTAGCAATGAGTGAAGTGTGGTTGTACACACAAATTGTGTTAATAATGTCTGCAGACATGTATGCTTTTATCAAGTCAAGTCTCTGTGTGTCAACAATCATTTTAGTGCATATAATGAATATGTACTGAGTTGACAACTTTCAGTATTATACCTCTTTTCATTAACAGAATTGCACTGATTTTCTAATCTGCTTAATCTACACACACCACCTCTGTTTTCTATTACCTGTCTATGTTCCTATTGGTTCATTTGAAAAAAAGAATTAGTCATATTGCACAATTTCAGCATCATAAAACATCCTCCTTGGGAATAGTGATGGGGATTGGGGAACGAAGTAACGAATGGGAACATAATGGGGAGCCATTAACAGATTTTTCAATTAATTGGGATAGAGGAGTCACCAAACCCCAGAAGCAAGGGGCAGGCAAACCAGTACCAGGATGCCTACTGGCCATATGATCACTACAGTGATCAAAGATGATGGTTCAACCACAATGCTGGTTTGCCTGTTTTGTATGATAAAGTTCATAGTGCAACTTATCTGTAGAGCCTACAGGTGTACAAATGATATATGAGGATTATTGACACACATCTCATCTAGATATAGTAGAGCAACAATAAGTAACTTTTCAAACTCTGATCCAAAGTAAGCCTTGTCATTTTCTTGTATTCCATACGAAGACTTATATCAAAGCCAGCCATTATATTTCATAATTGAATCTGGAATGTTTGATTGGATAAAGAATTCAGGTTTCTTTGATACTATATGGCTTTAACAAACTATAGTGTTGACTTGAAAAGGTATTTCTGAGAAGTTCCTTTCAGTTTTCTCCCACAAAAATAATGTTGTGCTTCAAAAATTAGGCTGATGTAGCAGTGCAAAGTCTTTAATACCTATTGTTTGATGGTCTGGGAAGCTCTTGAGGGAAATGAGGAAGAGGCAAACTTTTTTTAAAGGCTCAAAGGTTAATTTTCTGAAGCAGCAGCAGAAGCTTGTTGCCAAATTAGTCAAAGATAAATAGGTGTGCTAATAGACAGGTTGCTGGTGGTATAGCTGAAGCAGGTAACATGTGGAAGAGAAGAGAACACTCTTGTTCTCTAGAGCTGCATTGGTTCTCCAAATTACCTGCTCAACTAAAGCACTGAAGTACAACTGTTCTGGTATACATGTAGCCACGGTACTGCAGAAAATAACACGTTAGTGTCTAGTCATGGCTATCATGATCTCCTTGTTCTCTTACAAAGAAGGTAAATACTTATCCTGATCAATATTTACCATTTAAGATGTCCAGCTTGTAATTTTCATATGACAAATGGTTGCAATGTCTTCACAACTTATTCTACAAATAGTATACAAGCCAGCAACAGTTCCTTGAAAGAAGAACCTTGCCATGGTCTCATTCTTTTGGAGACATATTGTTACATGGGAAGGGCTGCTTTTCCCCATATCATCCTGTCCACCCGTCATGATGAATTAGTGAGGACTTTTTACGTGTAACATGGTGGCATGAAATAATCTTAGGGAGGGGAGAGCATGAAAGACTCTTCTCTATGATGCCAACCAAATTATGGTGTTCCTTGCTCCAACCTGTGCTTGAAAACCTCCAAAGATGGAGGATCCACCACCCTTTAAAGCAAATAATTCCACTGTCAAAACTATTCATATATGCACAAAGTTGTTCACAACTTTTAATTAGAGTCTGTTTTCTTGTAATTTGAGCCCATTAGTCCCATATTCTAGCATTTGGAACAGCAGAAAGCAAGGTGGTTCCTCTTGTACATAACATCAATTCAGAGATATAAAGATTGCTAACATATTACCTCTTAGTCTCCTTTTCTTTAAGCCAATCATACCAAACTCCCTAAATTGTTCCTCATAAGGTTTTATTTGCAGAATGTTGATCATCTTGGAGTGCATCTACACTCTAGAATTAATAGTTTTACACCAATTTAATTAACATGGCTAAATGCTATGGAATCATGTGAAATGTCATTTCACAAGGTCTTTAGCCTTCTTTGCCAAGGAGTGTTGGTGCCTCACCAAATTACAACTCCAATGAGTCCATAGAATTGAGTCATGGCAGTTAAAGTGGTGACAAACTGCATTATTTCTAGAGTGTAGATGTACCCTTGTTCATTACTACTGAGCTGAAACCATTTTGTTCTGGGAGGCAATATGTCTGATACAGTGCTACTGATGAAAGCAATGGTGCATTGACTTCCAAGAAACCTGGAGTATTTTATTCACTACCCTTCAGATTTTTATCATAATCTGTTCTCTTTCCCTACTGTGTTAAGAACAAAACAGTCCATTTATTTTTTTAAAACTCGAATAAATCAGTGGGCAGTAGAGCTGAAAAGTATGGTAATATGAGTTGTATAGGCATGTTTAACATAGACCTGTTCTATTTCTCCCTCTTTAACTTTTTTGGCAACATTTGGGAAGGTGCTATGGTATTATGAGTGTCTCAAAAATCTCACTGGGTGCTTCACTAACAGAATAATTATGGAAGGAAATATTATTGGAGTAAAAATTCACATGTTCTTGATGGGATTAAATTTTGTACAGATTTACATTTTGGCACTTTTTAGTACTCTTAATCTAACACTCCCTATTGGCTGAAAGGACACAATTGTTCTTCTTATTGAAGTAAACAAACACATCTAAGTTCAATCTAGGGCCTGAGCAAAGAGAAAGAAAAAACACAATATCTGAAAGTGTGAAGACATAAGATATGAAATGGGCACAGAGGAAAAAGTAAAGTATCTGAGTACTCTGAGAACCACATGAAATTTCTTTTCTGTGATGATGTGTTTGGAGACTGCATGTGAGTGATGCCAACACATAGTAAGGGCAGACCACACCACTTGTGCAATCTATGTAATTCATTGTATCATCAACAACATCATCACCGTAGGCTATCACTTGTAGCCAAGTATGATTGCCTTCCAAGTGTAGGGTCTTGGTGGTGGGTCCGTAGGTGACTGTGGAGACCTATTCTTGATCCACGTGTTCTTTCTCAGTGAGGACATCAGTTTCCAGATGGAAAGCAGTCCTGACAAGGGTTGGCTTGATGCACCTTCCTCTTGACACATTTCTCCCTTTCGCCCTTCATTTGTACATCTTTGAATTCCACAGCACTGTTAGTAACAGCTGATCTCCAGTTAGAACACACAAGGGTCAAGTCTTCCCAGTTCTTGGTGTCTATGCCACAGTTTTTAAGGTTGGCTTTAAGCCCATCTTTAAATTTATTTTGTGGTCCACCAACATTCCACTTTCTGTTCTTGAGTTGAGCATATAGTGACTGCTTTGGGAGATAGTGATCAGGCACTCAGACAGTGTGACCAGTTCAGTGAAATTCATTGTCTCATACCTAGCAAGTTGCACATTGTTAAAAAAAAAACCCAGGCAAGAGTACCATATGATAAACACTTTTCTATGAAAAGCATTGGTTGTGGAGGGAAAGGGGGTAAAATGAAGTATGGAATCTGGGTATGGTGTGGGAAATGGTAGATGATGAACCTTAAGAAGAAAGAGGTTGACTGATGAATGAAGATGATCTATGTCATAGGGTGCTTTGTTTTATGTAGTTTAATACCTCTGTTTAATGGTTTTGTTGGTTTTAACAATGTATTTTTAATATTTCTATGTTCAAATCTGTTTTAATGTTTAGGTGTTAGGATTTAATTCACACATTGTTATGGTTTTTCATGTTTTTCACCTGTGAGTCCCCTTGAGTCTCTCCCCTTTGACAGAAAAATGAGTATAAATGCTACTACTACTACTACTACTAATAATAATAATAATATGCAAATTCATACACAAGAAAAGTACACTTGCTAAAGTAGCAGGCACAGATAAACAAAGATGACCTCCTGCATAAAAATTCCATTCATTGCAATAAACAACAAATGCTTTGTTTCATATATCCAAATAGTATTAAAATTCACTTACCTTTATATCAGAACAACTAAGACTGGAGATATGATAAAAACAGAAGTACAGTATTACAAAAATGGAACGTATTCCTCTTCTCTGTACGAAAAATATTTATTGTTATTGGTATAGTAACACCACTTAAAGAAAAGAAAGTAAGCGTCAGATATAGGATTCTAATGCAACTTCTTCAGTTTTGAGTTGAGCCTCAAGGTGTCGCTGTTCACCAATAACAAAGAAACTGGCAATATACAGGGTCTAGAACTCTTTTTACAAGCATAGAAGAATTGAGACAAGGACGGTTAAATAGAAATATATTTCACTTGCAAGCATATTGACTCCATGATATTTTGAACAATATTTAGCTGGGAGCATAACAAAAAAGCTTAAAAAGCAAGTAGTACTTACTAGCTTCAAAGCTGCTGGACAAGAAAAGGTGTCACTTATCCTACTTTACAAAGAATGGAAGAAATCAAGGATCTGTGGAGCTGCAAAAAAAGAACTCTGCAATGGCTTATCATACTGTTTTTTTGGAAGGCAGTTTCTGGGCAGATCCACTATTCCATTCCAGAAGAGATGCCTAAAGGCTCCTTTGTGGGGAATATTGCAAAGGACCTAGGAATGAATGGAAAGCAACTTTCAGACCATGGACTCCGCATTGTTATGAGTAAAGGTATGATTCAGTATTTTGCTTTGAATGTTAATAGTGGGCATTTACAAATTTCTGAGAAAATAGACAGAGAAGAAATCTGCGGAGAGATTGAGAAATGCATGCTAAAGTTTCAGGTTCTGATTGAAAGTAAATTCCAATTTTATAGTGTTGAAGTGGAAATCACAGACATCAATGACAATGCTCCTCACTTTCGGTCAAAATACTGGACAATGAAAATAACTGAGGCAGCTACACTCACAGAACGATTTCTTCTTCCCAAAGCTCAGGATCCAGATCTGGGCATAAATTCTGTTCAAGATTATGAACTAACAGGCAGTAATCATTTTTCTCTGGAGGTACAAAGAGGGGAAAATGGTGCCAGACAGGCTGAACTGGTATTGGCAAAAAATTTAGACAGGGAAGAGCAATCAGTCTATGATCTAATCCTGATAGCTACAGATGGAGGTGATCCAATCAAGTCTGGCACATTGCAAATCCATATCATTGTTCTTGATGCAAACGACAATGTGCCAGTTTTTAGCCAATCAGTTTATGAAGTGACTGTCAAGGAGAACACTCCCAAAGGATCCACTGTGGTTAGAATAAAGGCCTCTGATCTGGACGAAGGAATCAATGGAGATGTCAAATACTCTTTCCAAGACATCACAAACATAGCCTCCCAGATTTTCCTTTTGGATAATACAACAGGAGAAATTATTATTGTGGGGAACCTTGACTATGAGAAATCATCATTATTTGAATTTGAGGTGCAGGCCATGGATGGTGGTGGCTTCAGAGACAGCTCGAAAGTTCTAATTTTTGTTTCTGATGTTAATGACAATGTGCCAGAACTCATGATGACATTTGCAATCAGTTCTATCTCTGAAAATTCACCAATAGGAACTACAATTGCCATTTTAAATGCACAAGACAGAGATTCAGGAGTGAATGGGCAGGTTACTTGTTCAGTTCCCAACAATCTTCCATTTAGCTTGAAGAGAACACATGATGATTTTTACGCTTTAGTAACAGAGAGAAGTCTCGATAGAGAAGAAGTGGCAGCTTATAATATTACAGTTACAGCCATTGATGAAGGAACTCCAGCACTCTCTACCTCTGAAATTATTTCACTAAAGGTGTCCGACACAAATGATAACCCTCCACTATTTGTCAAATCCTCTTACACTTCTTATCTGGTAGAAAATAATCCAAGAGGCACTTCCATCTTTTTCCTAAAAGCCAATGATCCAGACTGGGAAGAGAATGGCAGAATAATGTATTCAATCACTGAAGGTCAAATGGGGGAGTCTCTCCTCTCTTCCTACTTGTCCATTAACTCAGAGACTGGGATTGTGTATGCCTTGAATTCATTTGATTACGAAGAGATCCAGGAGATTCAGTTCCTGGTCAAGGCCCAAGATGGGGGATCTCCACCACTCAGCTCCAATGTCTCAGTGACTCTCTTCATTCTGGATGAGAATGATAATGCTCCAGAAATCCTGTACCCTTCTCCTCCCACCGATGGCTCCACTGGGATAGAGCTGGCCCCTCGTTCTTCTGAACCAGGTTACCTAGTCACTAAGGTGGTGGCAGTGGATGCAGATTCAGGCCAGAATTCCTGGCTCTCTTACCAGTTGACCAAGGCCACAGAGCCAGGACTCTTTATTCTGGGACTCCACACTGGAGAGATCAGGACATCCCGCTTCCTTCTAGAGAAAGATGCCCTCAAGCAAAGCCTGGTGGTTTTGGTGAAGGACAATGGACAACCCCCGCTCTCTGCCTCTGTCACAATCACTGTGATGCTGGCCGACAACATTCCAGACATGCTGACTGATTTGAGCAGCATCTCAGCTCCTATTGATCCCCCTTCAGATCTTACCTACTACTTGGTGCTTGCAGTGGCTTTTGTCTCCTGCTTATTTTTGACCTTTCTCCTTGTGCTACTAGCCATCAAGTTGCATAAATGGAGAAATTCACAAATGTCACATTCAGGTAGTATTAACTTTGGTGGTGTTCCTGTCTCCCAGTTTGTGGGGATTGATGGAGTCCGGGCCTTTCTTCAGTCTTATTGCCACGAGGTTTCTTTGACTTCAGGCTCTCGGAAAAGCCAGATTCTTTTTCCCATTGGAAGTTGCACAAATACCTTGACACCACAGCAGTCTTCCAGTAAACCAGATCCTTTGTTAATAACAGATGAGTCAAATAACATTCAGGAGAATGCATCTGGTAATCAGGTAAGCACATATGTTTCCATTTTATTTTAATGCTAGCAAGGATAGTGTCATTGTGTGGGGAGAAGAACTGGACCCTGAAACATCTCTGTGTCTTTTTAAAGTTCAGCGTAGGGCATATTCATGTACTTGATGAACTTGATGTGAGCACTCATCTGCATGCATATTGGCTAAATACACAGCCATTGTCTTGTTCTTTGTAGGTTGTGAGAACTCAGAAACACCTATACACTTTTTAGCAGTTAGTGAAGTCGGGTTGTGCACACAAATTGTGTTAACATAGTTCACAGACATTGTTTCTGTCTCACAACAATTGTTTTAATGTCGATAATAGATATTTACTGGATTGAGATCCTTCAGTATGGCATCTCTCTTCCTTAACAGAATTTCACTGCTTTTCTAATTTGTAGTCCTACAATCAGTTTTCTATGCATACCCCACCTTCGTGTTCTATTCCCTATCTCATGTTTCTAATGGTTCTTTTTTCTTTTTCATCCGATTTTTATTATTATTTATTTATTCAATTTTTATTGTGATCTAAAGACTCATATTGCATCGTAGGTGTACAACATATGCCGGATATTGAGATTTTCATCCTATTGCACAATTACAGCATTATAAAAATAAAATAGCCAAAATATATACATCCTCCTTGGGAATAGCACTTGGGGCAAGTGGAGAAGAGGCAAACCTTTTTTTTCAGAGAATCAGAAGTTAAATTACTTAAGCAGCAGCAGCTTGTTGCCAAATTAGTGAAAGATAAATAGGTTTGCAAACAGGCAGGTTGCTGATGGCATAACAGAAGCAGGTAACACATGGAAGGGAAGAGATCAGACACTCCTGTTTATTTATTTGTTTCATACATTTCTATCTCACCCTTCTCCCCACAAGGGGACTCAGAGCGGCCTCACATAGAGGTGCATTGGTTCCCTGAATCACTTGCTGAACTAAAACTGTGAAGTACAACTGTTATGGTATACATGTAGGCACAGTGCTGCAGAAGATAACACATTAGTGTCTAGACATGGCTATCGTGATCTCAAGAATCCTTGGTCTCTTACAAAGAAAGAAGATACATCTTTTCCTGATCAATTTTTGCCATTCAGAGTGCCTAGCTTGTAATTTTCACATGGAAAAATGTTGAATTGCTTTTGCATCGATTAAAACTTATTTATGCAAACAGTATACAAGCCAGCAATGGTTCCTTGTAAGAAGAATCTTGCCATGGTCTCTTTCTCTTGGAGAAATATTGTTATGTGGGAAGGGCTGCTGTTCCCCATATCATTCTGTCCAGCTGTCATGATGGATTCGGGAGCATTTTTAATGTGTTGTCCTTATCTGAGTCACAGTAGGGCATGAAAGCATCTTTTCTATGATGCCAATCCAATTATGGTGTTCCTTGCTCCAAGCTGTGCTTGAAAACCTCCAAATATGGAGAGTCCATCACCCTTTGAAGCAGATAATTCCAAAGTGAAACAATTCTTATATTTTTAAGTTATTTGCAACTTTTAAGTAGAGACTCTTTGCTTGTAATTTGAATCCACTAGTCTCATTTTCTGGTTTTTGGAACAGCAGATAAGAGTAGCATATGTGGAGGAAAAGGGGATAAAATGAATCATCATCATCATCGGGACTTCCAAATTCAGACAGAGTTTTTGAGCAGAATACTCCTGACTTCACGATCGTGTTAAAAAACAAAATATGGATCATTGATGTTGCAATCCCAGGTGACAGCAGGATTGAAGAGAAACAACTGAAAAAGCTGACATGATATGAGGATTTAAAGATAGAATTGCAAAGACTCTGGCGCAAGCCAGTAAAGGTGGTCCCAGTGGTAATCGGCACACTGGGTGCAATGTGGACCTTGGCCTACACTTAAACACAATTGGTGCTGACAAAATTATCATTTGCCAGCTGCAGAAGGCCACCTTACTGGGATCTGCACGCATTATTCGCCTATACATCACACAGTCCTAGACACTTGGGAAGTGACAGATGTGTGATCCAATACAATAGCCAGCAGAGTAATCTTGTTTGCTGTGGACTCATCTAGTTGTGTTTCAAATAATAATTATAATCATCAACATAACAACAACAACAACAACAACAATATAATCTTTCTTTATACTCTGCCACCATCTCCCATAGGGACTTATAAATATCACACAATGGTGTCATATAATATGTAGAATACAATATATCAACTTTTAAACCAATTACACATTTAAAACCAAACATATAAAATTAACAAGTGCAATAGAATCAATAAAATACATCAATTGCCATTGATCAAAGGTCAATAAAATATGGCAATGGGCGTTGATCAAACCCAAAAAATGGTAGATGTGAACCTTGAGAAGAAAGAGGCTGATTGATAAATGAAGAGAGTCTATATCAGGGGGTGCTGTGTTAAATGTAGTTTAATAGATTTGTTTAATGCTTTTATTTGTTTTAACGATGTATTTTTAATATTCCTATAATTAATTCTATATTAATGTTTATATATGTTAGGATTTAATTCACATATTGTTATAGTTTTTAATGTTTTCCACTTGTGAGTTCCCTTGAGTCTCATTTAAGAGAAAAATTGGTATAATTACTGCAACTATGCCTTATAATCATATAATCACATAATAATAATAATAATAATAATAATAATAATAATAATAATAATAATGTTGAAGTACTTTGGCCACATCATGAGGAGACAGGAAAGCCTAGAGAAGACAATTATGCTGGGGAAAGTGGAAGGAAAAAGGAAGAGGGGCCGACCAAGGGCAAGATGGATGGATGGCATCCTTGAAGTGACTGGACTGACCTTGAAGGAGCTGGGGGTGGTGACAGCCGACAGGGAGCTCTGGCGTGGGCTGGTCCATGAGGTCACGAAGAGTCGGAGATGACTGAACGAATGAACAACAACAACAATAATAATAATATGCAAATCCATAGACAAGAAAATACATTTGCTAAACTAGCAGGCACAGATGAACAAGAAAGATCTCCTGCATTAAAATCTATGCATTACAAAACCCAACAAATGCTTTGTTTCATATATCTAGATATTGTTAAAAATTCATTCACCCTGATTTCAGAAAAACTAAGATTGGAGATATGATAAAAATGGAAGCATTATGATAATGAAACCTATTTCTCTTTCTTATCTGTTTGAAAATTTAATATTTACTTTTGCTGGTCTATTAAAACTACTTAAAGAAAATAAAGGAAACATCAGAAATTCAGGATTCTAATGTGACTTCTTCAGTTTTGAGTTGGGCCTCAAGGTGTCGCTGTTCACCAATAACAAAGAAATCTGCAATGTATTCGGTCTAGAACTCTTGCTACAAGCATAGAAGAATTGAAACCGGCAGAGTAAAACAGAAATGTATTTTCCTTGCAAGCATATTGACCAAGATATTTTGAACAATATTTAGCTGGGAGCATAACAAAAAAGCAAGTAATACTTACTAGACTCAAAGCTGCTGGACAAGAAAAGGTGTCATTTATCCTTCTGTACAAAGAATGGAAGAAATCAAGGATCTGTGGAGCTTCAAAAGGACTCTGCAATGGCTTTTCATACTGTTTCTTTGGAAGGCAGTTTCTGGGCAGATCCACTATTCCATTCCAGAAGAGATGCCAAAAGGCTCCTTTGTGGGGAATATTGCAAAGGACCTAGGAGTGAATGGAAAGCAACTTTCAGACCATGGACTCCGCATTGTTACTAGTAAAGGTATGATTCAGTATTTTGCTTTGAATGTTAATAGTGGGCATTTACAAATTTCTGAGAAAATAGACAGAGAAGAAATCTGCGGAGAAATTGAGAAATGCATGCTAAAGTTTCAGGTTCTTATTGAAAATAAATTCCAATTTTATAGTGTTGAAGTGGAAATCACAGACATCAATGACAATGCTCCGCGATTTCGGTCAAAAGACTGGAAAATGGAAATAAGTGAGGCAGCTACGCTCACAGAACGATTTCTTCTTCCCAAAGCTCAAGATCCAGATCTGGGCATAAATTCTGTTCAAAATTATGAACTCACAGGCAGTAATCATTTTTCTTTGGAGATTCAAAGAGGAGAAAATGGTGCCAGACAGGCTGAACTGGTGTTGGAAAAAACTTTGGACAGGGAAGAGCAATCAGTCTATGATCTAATCCTCACAGCTACAGATGGAGGTGATCCAGTCAAGTCTGGCACATTGCAAATCCACATCATTGTTCTTGATGCAAATGACAATGTGCCAGTTTTTAGCCAATCCATTTATGAAATGGCTGTCAAGGAGAACATTCCCAAAGGGTCCACTGTGGGTACAATAAGGGCCTCCGATCTGGATGAAGGTATAAGTGGAGAAGTCAAATACTCTTTCCAAGACATCACAAACATAGCCTCCCAGATCTTCCTTTTGGATAGTAAAACAGGAGAAATAATCCTTGCAGGGAATCTTGACTTTGAGAAATCATCAGTATTTGAATTTGAGGTGCAGGCTATCGATGGAGGTGGCCTAAGAGACAGATCAAAAGTTTTAATTTTTGTTACTGATGTTAATGACAATGTGCCAGAACTCATGATGACATATGCCATCAGTTCTATCCCTGAGAATTCACCAATAGGAACTACAATTGCCATTTTAAAAGCACAAGACAGAGATTCAGGATTGAATGGGAAAGTCACATGTTCAGTTCCCAGCAATCTTCCATTTAGCTTGAAGAGAACACATGATGATTTTTATGCTTTAGTAACAGAGAGAAGTCTTGATAGAGAAGAAGTGGCAGCTTATAATATTACAGTTACAGCCATTGATGAAGGAACTCCAGCACTCTCTACCTCTGAAATTATTTCATTAACGGTGTCTGACACAAATGACAACCCTCCGCTATTTGTCAAATCATCTTACACATCTTATCTCTTAGAAAATAACCCAAGAGGAGCTTCCATCTTTTCCCTAAAAGCAAATGATCCAGACTGGGAAGAGAATGGCAGAATAATGTATTCAATCACTGAAGGTCAAATGGGGGAATCTCTCCTCTCCTCCTACTTGTCCATTAACTCAGAGACTGGCGTTGTGTATGCCTTGAACTCCTTTGATTATGAAGAGATCCAAGAAATTAGATTCCTGGTCAAGGCCCAGGATGGGGGTTCCCCACCACTCAGCTCCAACATCTCAGTGACCCACTTCATTCTGGATGAGAATGACAATACTCCAGAAATCCTCTACCCCTCCCCTCCCACCGATGGCTCCACTGGGATAGAGCTGGCCCCTCGCTCCTCTGAGCCAGGTTACCTGGTCACCAAGGTGGTGGCAGTGGATGCGGATTCTGGCCAGAATGCCTGGCTCTCCTACCAGCTCACCAAGGCCACAGAGCCAGGGCTCTTCACTCTCGGGCTCCACACTGGAGAGATCAGGACATCCCGGTTCCTTCTAGAAAAAGATGCCCTCAAGCAAAGCCTGGTGGTTTTGGTGAAGGACAATGGGCAACCCTCTCTCTCTGCCTCAGTCACAGTCACAGTGGTGCTAGCCAACAATATCCCAGAAACTCTCTCTGATCTGAGCAGCATCTCAGCTCCTATTGATCCCCCTTCAGATCTTACCTACTACTTGGTCCTTGCAGTGGCTTTTGTCTCCTGCTTATTTTTGACCTTTCTCCTTGTTCTACTGGCCATCAAGTTGCATAAATGGAGAAATTCACAAATGTCACATTCAGGGAGTATTAACTTTGGTGGTGTTCCTGTCTCCCAGTTTGTGGGGATTGATGGAGTCCGGGCCTTTCTTCAGTCTTATTGCCATGAGGTTTCTTTGACTTCAGGCTCTCGGAAAAGCCAGATTCTTTTTCCCATTGGAAGCTGCACAAATACTTTGACACCACAGCAGGCTCCCAGTAAACCAGATCCTTTGTTAATAACAGATGAGTCAAATAATATTCAGGAGAATACAGCTGGTACTCAGGTAAGCATGTATGTTTCCATTTTATTTTAATGCTAGCAAGGATAGTGTCATTGTGTGGGGAGAAAAATTCTAGCCTGGACATTCCCAAACATATCTGTGTCTTTTTAAAATTCTGCATAGGGTAGATTCATGTACTTGATGAACTTGATGTAAGCASTCATCTGCATGGATATTGGCCATATACACAGCCATRGTCTTGTTTTTRGTASGTTGTGAGAACTCAAAAACACCTYTACACTTTTAGCAGTGAATYAAGTGGYTTTGTGCKCYCAAATTGMGATAGCAAATTAACATAGTTCACAGAKATTGTTTTTGTCTCGCAACAATCATTTTAATGTTGATAGTAGATATTTKCTGGATTGAGATCCTTCAGTATTGCATCTCTCTTCCTTAACAGAATTTCACRGCTTTTCTAATTTGTAGTCCTACATTCAGTTTTCTACACAGCCTGCATACCCCACCTTCATGTTCTATTCTATTCCCTACCTCGTGTTCCTAGCGGTTCTTTTTTTCCTTTTTCATCCTATTTTTATTATTATTTATTTATTCAATTTTATTGTGATCTAAAGACTTTTATTGCACCATAGGTGTACAACATATGCCGGTTAATGAGATTTTCATCCTATTGCACAATTACAGCATTATAAAAATAAAATAGGCAATATATATATATGATCCTTGGGGATAGCACTTGGGGGAAGTGGGGAAGAGGCAAACTTTTTTTTTAGAGAATCAGAAGTTAAATTACTTAAATAACAGCAGCTTGTTGGCAAATTAGTCAAAGATAAATAGGTTTGCAAACAGACAGGTTGCTGATGGCATAACAGAAGCAGGTAACACATGGAAGAGAAGAGAACAGACACACTGTTCTCTAGAGCTGCATTGGTTCCCCGAATCACTTGCTAAACTAAAACTGTGAAGTCCAACTGTTATGGTATACATTTGGGCACAGTACAGCAGAAGATAACACATTCGTGTCTAGTCATGGCTATTGTGATCTCAAGACTACTTGGTCTCTTACAACAAAACAAAATACATCTTCTAATGATCAATATTTACCATGCAAGATGCCCAGCTTGTAATTTTCACATAACTAATTGTTGAATTGTCTTCACATCAATTAGAACTTACAAACAGTATATGAGCCAGCAATGGTTCCTTGCAAGAAGAATTTTGCCATGGTCTCTTTCTCTTGGAGAAATATTGTTACGTGCAAAGGACTGCTATTCCCCATATCATCCTGTCCATTTGTCATGATGAACTAGAGAGGAATTTTTTTTATATATTCTGACCTTACCTGAGTCACAGGAGAGCATGGAAGACTCTTATTTAGATATTTAGTTATTTAAAACATTTGTATTCTGTCCTTCTCACCCCAAAGGGGACTTAGGGCAAAGCACAACGTACAAACGGCAAAAATTCAATGCCGGGACGTGAATTTATTAAATGCATACATAAACATTAAAAACATTTGTCTCAATATTAAAATACACTGTTTAAAACTGTCTTGACTCTTCTCCATGATGCCAAACCAATTATGGTATTCCTTGCTCCAAGCTTGCTTGAAAACCCCCAAAGACAAAGAGTCCACCACCCTTTAAAGCAGATAATTCCACTGTCAAACAATTCTAATTGTTCTAATAATATGTTATTTGTAACTTTTAAGTAGATACTCTTTTCTTGTAATTTGAGTCCACTAGCCTCATTTTCTGATTTTTGGAACATTAGAGTAACCACTTTACAAAGAAAGGTATTGGTTGTGGAGGGAAAGGGGATAAAATGAAAAGGGCTATAGTATGGAAAGTGGTAGATGGTGAACCTTGAGAAGCAAGTGGTTGATTGATTAATGAAAAGAGTCTATGTCAGGGGGTGCTGTGTTTTATGTAGTTTAATAGATTTTTAAAATGGTTTTATTGGTTTTAACTATGTATTTTTAATATTTCTATACTTACTTCTATTTGAATGACCATTTGTGCCAGCATTTAACATATATTTATAGTTTTTAATGTTTTCCACTTGTTAGTCCCTTGAGTCTCCTTTGACAGAAAAAGGGTATAAATACTGCTACAATGCCTAAGGATCATATAATCATATATAATAATAATAATAATAATAATAATAATAATAATAATAATAATAATAGACGGACTTTACCTGCCCAGAAAATCAGGAGGGAGAGGGCTTCTGCAAGTGAAACAAATGGTAGAAGAGGAGAAACATGCACTGGCAGATTATGTGAAAAGCAGTCAAGAGCCAACATTGAGGGAAGTCAATAGAAATAAACTGCTCCAAGTGCAAAAGATAAAGAGTGAATACCATCAAAACACAATCCAGAGCAGAAGAGAAAACTGGCGAAAGAAGGCTCTCCATGGACAGTTCCTGGAAAAATTGAGAGCCAGATTGACAAAGAAAAAACATGGATGTGGCTTACAAATGGAACTTTGAAAAAGGAGATGGAGGGCCTGATACTGGCAGCCCAAGAACAAGCCATTAGAACAAATGCCATCGAAGCCAGAATTGAAAAGTCAACGACAGTGTAGATTCTGCAAGGAAGCAGATAAAACAATAGACCACATCTTCAGCTGTTGCAAGAAGATCACACAGACAGACTACAAGCAGAGGCATAACACCATTGCTCAGATGATTCATTGGAACTTGTGTCACAAATACCATCTGCCTGCGACAAAGAACTAGTGAGATCACAAGCCTGAAAAAGTTACAGAAAATGAACACGTCAAACTCCGGACTTCCGGATTCAGACAGACAGAGTTTTGGAGCACAATACTCCTGACCTCACAATCGTGTTAAAAACAAAGTATGGATTATAGATGTTGCAATCCCAGATGACAGCAGGATTGAAGAGAAACAACTGGAAAAGCTGACATGATATGAGGATTTAAAGATCGAACTGCAAAGACTCTGGCACAAGCCAGTCAAGGTGGTCCCGGTGGTGACTGGGTGCAGTGCCTAAAGACCTTGGCGTGCACTTAAACACAATTGGCGCTGACAAAATTACCATCTGCCAACTGCAGAAGGCCACCTTACTGGGATCTGCAGACATTATTCGCTGATACATCATACAGTCCTAGACACTTGGGAAGTGTTGAACGTGTGATCCAATACAACAGCCAGCAGAGTGATCTTGTCTGCTGTGAACTCATCTTGTTGCGTTTCAAATAATAATAATAATAATAATAATAATAATAATAATAATAATAATATGCAAATTAACAGACAAGAAAACTACACTTGCTAAACTAGCAGGCACAAATGAACAAGGATGACTTCCTGTATTAAAATTCTATGCATTACAATAATCAACAAATGCTTTGTTTCATATATTCAAATAGTATTAAAATTCACTTACCCTTATTTCAGAACAACTAAGATTGGAGATATGATACAAATGGAAGTATTGTGATAATGAAACCTATTTCTCTTTCTTATCTGTACGAAAATTTAATATTTACTTTTATTGGTCTATTAACACTACTTAAAGAAAAGAAAGAAAACATCAGCTATTCAGGATTCTAATGTGACTTCTTCAGTTTTGAGTTGGGCCTCAAGGTGTCGCTGTTCACTAATAACGAAGAAATCTGCAAAATACTCGGTCTAGAACTCTTGCTACATGCATAGAAGAATTGAAACCGGCAGAGTACAACAGAAATGTATTTTCCTTGCAAGCATATGGACTCCAAGATATTTTGAACAATATTTGGCTGGGAACATAACAAAAAAGCAAATAATACTTACTAGCTTCAAAGCTGCTGGACAAGAAAAGGTGTCATTTCTCCTTCTGTGCAAAGGATGAAAGAAATCAAGGATCTGTGGAGCTGCAAAGAAAGAACTCTGCAATGGCTTTTCATACTGTTTCTTTGGAAGGTAGTTTCTGGGCAGATCCACTATTCCATTCCAGAAGAGATGCCTAAAGGCTCTTTTGTGGGGAATATTGCAAAGGACCTAGGAGTGAATGGAAAGCAACTTTCAGACCATGGACTCCGCATTGTTACTAGTAAAGGTATGATTCAGTATTTTGCTTTGAATGTTAATAGTGGGCATTTACAAATTTCTGAGAAAATAGACAGAGAAGAAATCTGCGGAGAGATTGAGAAATGCATGCTAAAGTTTCAGGTTCTTATTGAAAGTAAATTCCAATTTTATAGTGTTGAAGTGGAGATCACAGACATCAATGACAATGCTCCACAATTTCGGTCAAAAGACTGGAAAATGGAAATAAGTGAGGCAGCTACGCTTACAGAACGATTTCTTCTTCCCAAAGCACAAGATCCAGATCTGGGCATAAATTCTGTTCAAGATTATGAACTCGCAGGCAGTAATCATTTTTCTTTGGAGATACAAACTGAAGAAAATGGTGCCAGACAGGCAGAACTGGTGTTGGAAAAAACTTTGGACAGGGAAAAACAATCAGTCTATGATCTAATCCTGACAGCTGCAGATGGAGGTGATCCAGTCAAGTCTGGCACATTGCAAATCCACATCATTGTCCTCGATGCAAATGACAATGTGCCAGTTTTCAGCCAATCAGTTTATGAAATGACTGTCAAGGAGAACATTCCCAAAGGGTCCACTGTGGGTACAATAAGGGCCTCTGATCTGGATGAAGGTATCAATGGAGAAGTCAAATACTCTTTCCAAGACATCACAATGATAGCCTCCCAGGTCTTCCTTTTGGATAATAAAACTGGAGAAATAATCCTTGTGGGGAACCTTGACTATGAGAGATCATCATTGTATGCATTTGAAGTGCAGGCTATTGATGGAGGTGGCCTAAGAGACAGATCAAAAGTTTTAATTTTTGTTACTGATGTTAATGACAATGTGCCAGAACTCATGATGACATTTGCCATCAGTTCTATCCCTGAAAATTCACCAATAGGAACCACAATTGCCATTTTAAATGCACAAGACAGAGATTCAGGATTGAATGGGAAAGTCACATTTTCTGTTCCCAGCAATCTTCCATTTAGCTTGAAGAGAACACAAGATGATTTTTACGCTTTAGTAACAGAGAGAAGCCTCGATAGAGAAGAAGTGGCAGCTTATAATATTACAGTTACAGCCATTGATGAAGGAAATCCAGCACTCTCTACCTCTGAAATTATTTCACTAAAGGTGTCTGACACAAATGACAATCCTCCAGCATTCATCAAATCATCTTACACATCATATCTCTTAGAAAATAACCCAAGAGGAGCTTCCATCTTTTCCCTAAAAGCCAATGATCCAGACTGGGAAGAGAACGGCAGAATAATGTATTCAATCACTGAAGGACAAATGGGGGAGTCTCTCCTCTCTTCCTACTTGTCCATTAACTCAGAGACTGGCGTTGTGTATGCCTTGAACTCCTTTGATTATGAAGAGATCCAAGAAATTAGATTCCTGGTCAAGGCCCAGGATGGGGGCTCCCCGCAACTCAGCTCCAATGTCTCAGTGACCCTCTTCATCCTGGATGAGAATGACAATGCTCCAGAAATCCTCTATCCCTCCCCTCCCACAGATGGCTCCACTGGGATAGAGCTGGCCCCTCGTTCTTCTGAACCAGGTTACCTGGTCACTAAGGTGGTGGCAGTGGATGCAGATTCTGGCCAGAATGCCTGGCTCTCCTATCAGCTGACCAAGGCCACAGAGCCAGGCCTCTTCACTCTGGGACTTCACACTGGAGAGATCAGGACATCCCGGTTCCTTCTAGAAAAAGATGCCTTCAAGCAAAGCCTGGTGGTTTTGGTAAAGGACAATGGGCAACCCTCTCTCTCTGCCTCAGTCACAGTCACAGTGGTGCTAGCCAACAGTATCCCAGAAACTCTCTCAGATCTGAGCAGCATCTCAGCTCCTATTGATCCTCCTTCAGATCTTACCTACTACTTGGTGCTTGCAGTAGCTTTTGTCTCCTGCTTATTTTTGACCTTTCTCCTTCTTCTACTGGCCATCAAGTTGCATAGATGGAGAAATTCACAAATGTCTCATTCAGGGAGTATTAATTTTGGTGGTGTTCCTGTCTCCCAGTTTGTGGGGATTGATGGAGTCCGGGCCTTCCTTCAGTCTTATTGCCATGAGGTTTCTTTGACTTCAGGCTCTCGGAAAAGCCAGATTCTTTTTCCCATTGGAAGCTGCACAAATACTTTGACACCACAGCAGGCTCCCAGTAAACCAGATCCTTTGTTAATAACAGATGAGTCAAATAATATTCAGGAGAATGCATCTGGTAATCAGGTAAGCACGTATGTTTCCATTTTATTTTAATGCTAGTAAGGATAGTGTGATTGTGCGGAGAGAAAAATTCTAGCCTGGACATTCCCAAACATATCTGTGTCTTTTTAAAATTCTGCATAGGGTAGATTCATGTACTTGATGAACTTGATGTAAGCASTCATCTGCATGGATATTGGCCATATACACAGCCATRGTCTTGTTTTTRGTASGTTGTGAGAACTCAAAAACACCTYTACACTTTTAGCAGTGAATYAAGTGGYTTTGTGCKCYCAAATTGMGATAGCAAATTAACATAGTTCACAGAKATTGTTTTTGTCTCGCAACAATCATTTTAATGTTGATAGTAGATATTTKCTGGATTGAGATCCTTCAGTATTGCATCTCTCTTCCTTAACAGAATTTCACRGCTTTTCTAATTTGTAGTCCTACATTCAGTTTTCTACACAGCCTGCATACCCCACCTTCATGTTCTATTCTATTCCCTACCTCGTGTTCCTAGCGGTTCTTTTTTTCCTTTTTCATCCTATTTTTATTATTATTTATTTATTTATTCAATTTTTATTGTGATCCAAAGACTCTTATTGTACCGTAGGTGTACAACATTTGCCAGTTAATGAATTTTTCATCTTATTCCACAATTACAGCATTATAAAAATAAAATAGGCAAAATATATACATGCTCCTTAGCGACTGCACTTGGGGGAAGTGGGGAAGAGGCAAACTTTGTTTTTAGAGAATCTGAAGTTAAATTCCGTAAATAACAGCAGCTTATTGGCAAATTAGTCAAAGATAAATAGGTTTGCAAACAGACAGGTTGCTGATGGCATAACAGAAGCAGGTAACACATGGAAGAGAAGAGATCAGACACTGTTGTTCTCTCGAGCTGCATTGGTTCCCTGAATCATTTGCTAAACTAAAACTGTGAAGTACAACTGTTATGGTATACATGTGGGCACAGTACAGCAGAAGATAACACATTCATGTCTAGTCATGGCTATTGTGATCTCAGGACTACTTCGTCTCTTACAACAAAAGAAAATACATCTGCTAATGGTCAGCTTGTAATTTTCACATAACAAATTGTTGAATTGTCTTCACATCAATTAAAACTTATTTATGCAAACAATATACAAGCCAGCAATGGTTCCTTGCAAGAAGAATCTTGCCATGGTCTCTTTCTCTTGGAGAAATATTGTTACGTGCAAAGGACTGCTGTTCCCCATATCATCCTGTCCACCTGTCATGATGAATTAGGGAGGACCTTTTATGTATTCTGACCTTATCTGAGTCACAGGAGAGCATAAAAGACATTTATTTAGTTATTTATTTATTTAAAACATTTGTATTCCACCCTTCTCACCCTGAAGGAGACTCAACATACAAATGGCAAATGTTCAATGCCAGGACATGAATTCATTATATGCATACATAAACATTAAAAACATTTGTCCCAATATTAAAAAACACTGTTTAAAACCATCTTGACTCTTCTCCATGATACCAAGCAAATTATGGTGTTCCTTGCTCCAAACGCTTGAAAACCCCCAAAGACAAAGAGTCCACCAGCCTTTGTAGCAGATAATTCCACTGTCAAACAATTCTAATATTTATAAGTCATTTGTAACTTTTAAGTAGATACTCTTTTCTTGTAATTTGAGTCCACTAGTCTCATTTACTGGTTTTTGGAGCATAAGAGTAAACACTTTACAAAGAAAGGTATTGGTTGTGGAGTGAAAGGGTATAAAATGAAAGGGGCTATAGTATGGAAAGTGGTAGATGGTGAACCTTGAGAAGCAAGAGGTTGATTGATCAATGAAAAGAGTCTATGTCAGGGGGTGCTGTGTTTTCTGTAGTTTAATAGATTTGTTTAATGGTTTTATTGGTTTTAACTATGTATTTTTAATATTTCTATACTTCTATTTGAATGACTATTTGTGTCAGGATTTGATTAACATATATTTACGGTTTTTAGTGTTTTTAATGTTTTCCACTTGTTAGTACAACTGAGTCTCCTTTGACAGAAAAAAAGGGTATAAATACTGCTACGATGCCTAATAATCATATAATAATAATAATAATAATAATAATAATAATAATAATAATAATAGACGGACTTTACCTGCCCAGAAAATCAGGAGAGAGAGGGCTTCTGCAAGTGAAACAAATGGTAGAAGAAGAGAAACATTCACTGGCAGATTATGTGAAAAGCAATCAAGAGCCAACATTGAGGGAAGTCAATAGTAGTAAACTGCTTAAAGCGCAAAAGACAAAGAGTGAATACCGTAAAAACACAATCTAGAGCAAAAGAAAAAACTGGCTAAAGACGGCTCTCCATGGACAGTTCCAGGGAAAAATTGAGAGCCAAATTGACAAAGAAAAAACATGGATGTGGCTCACAAATGGAACTCTGAAAAAGGAAACGTAGGGCCTGATTCTGGCAGCCCAAGAAAAAGTCATTAGAATCAATGCCATCAAAGCCAGAATTGAAAAGTCAACAACAGATCCCAAATGTAGACTCTGCAAGGAAGCAGAGGAAACAATAGATCATATCCTCAGCTGCTGCAAGAAGATTGCGTAGACAGACTACAAGCAGAGGCATAACACCATTGCTCAGATGATTCATTGGAACTTGTGCCAATGAATCATCTGTCTGCGACAAAGAACTGATGGGATCACAAGCCTGAAAACGTTACAGAAAACGAACACATCAAACTACTCTGGGACTTCTGAATTCAGACTGACAGAGTTTTGGAGCACAAGACTCTTGACCTCACAAACAAAGTATGGATCACTGATGTTGCAATCCCAGGTGACAGCAGGATTGAAGAGAAACAACTGGAAAAGCTGACATGATATGAGTATTTAAAGATCAAACTGCAAACACTCGGGCACAAGCCAGTCAAGGTGGTCCCAGTGGTGATCGGCACACTGGGTGCAGTGCCTAAATACCTTGACCTGCACTTAAACACAATTGGTGCTGACAAAATTATCATTTGCCAGCTGCAGAAGGCCACCTTACTGGGATCTGCACGCATTATTCGCCTATACATCACACAGTCCTAGAGACTTGGGAAGTGTCCAACGTGTGATCCAATACAACAGCCAGCAGAGTGATCTTGTCTACTGTGGACTCATCTTGTTGTGTTTCAAATAATAATAATATATAATACTTACTTACTTAGTTAGGCGATCCCTCGTTTTCCGAAGATGATTGTCTTCCAGTGTTCTTGTGGGTCCATTTGTGGCTGTGGAGCCCTATTCTTGCTCTGCATCTTCTTCCGCAGTGAGGGCATTGGTTTCCAGGTGAAATAATAATAATATGCAAATTCACAGACAAGAAAACTACACTTGCTAAACTAACAGGCACAGATGAACAAGGATGACCTCCTGTATTAAAATTCTATGCATTAGAATAACCAACAAATGCTTTGTTTCATATATTCAAATAGTATTAAAATTCACTTACCCTTATTTCAGAACAACTAAGATTGGAGATATGATTAAAAATTGAAGTATTATAATAATGAAACCTATTTCTCTTTCTTATCTGTACAAAAATTTAATATTTACACTACTTAAAGAAAAGAAAGGAAACATCAAATATTCAGGATTCTAATGTGACTTCTTCAGTTTTGAGTTAGGCCTCAAGGTGTCGCTGTTCACCAGTAACAAAGAAATCTGCAATATACTCGGTCTAGAACTCTTGCTACAAGCATAGAAGAATTGAAACCGCAGAGTAAAACAGAAATGTATTTTCCTTGCAAGCATATTGACTCCAAGATGTTTTGAACAATATTTAGCTGGGAGCATAACAAAAAAGCAAATAATACTTACTAGCTCCAAAGCTCCAAAGCTGCTGGACAAGAAAAGGTGTCATTTATTCTTCTGTACAAAGAATGGAAGAAATCAAGGATCTGTGGAGCTGCAGAAAAGCAATTCTACAATGGCTTATCATACTGTTTTTTTGGAAGGCAGTTTCTGGGCAGATCCACTATTCCATTCCAGAAGAGATGCCAAAAGGCTCCTTTGTGGGGAATATTGCAAAGGACCTAGGAGTGAATGGAAAACAACTTTCAGACCATGGACTCCGCATTGTTACTAGTAAAGGTATGATTCAGTATTTTGCTTTGAATAGTATCAGTGGACACTTACAAATTTCTGAGAAAATAGACAGAGAAAAAATCTGTGGAGAGATAGAGAAATGCATGTTAAAGTTCCAAGTTCTTATTGAAAGTAAATTAAAACTGTATAATGTTGAAGTGGAGATCACAGACATTAATGATAACGCTCCACAATTTCGGTCAAAAGACTGGAAAATGAAAATAAGTGAGGCAGCTACACTCGCAGAACGATTTCTTCTTCCCAAAGCTCAGGATCCAGATCTAGGCATAAATTCTGTTCAAGATTATGAACTCACAGGCAGTAATCATTTTTCCCTGGAAGTACAAAGAGGGGAAAATGGTGTCAGACAGGCTGAACTGGTGTTGGAAAAACCTCTAGACAGAGAAGAGCAGTTGGCCTATGATCTAATCCTGACAGCTACAGATGGGGGAGATCCAGTCAAGTCTGGCACATTGCAAATCCACATCATTGTTCTGGATGCAAATGACAACGTCCCAGTTTTTAGCCAATCAATTTATGAGGTGTCTATCAAGGAGAACATTCCCAAAGGATCAACTGTGGCTACAATAAGGGCCACTGATCCGGATGATGGCATCAATGGAGAAGTAAAATACTCATTCCAAGAAATCACAAACATAGCCTCCCAGATTTTCCAGTTAGATAATACAACAGGAGATATAATCCTTGCAGGAAACCTTGACTATGAGGAATCATCCTTCTATGAATTTGAAGTGCAAGCCATGGATGGAGGTGGACTGAGTGACAGATCAAAAGTTTTGGTCTTTGTTTCAGATTTAAATGACAATGAACCAGAATTAACATTAACCTTTGCAATTAGTTCTATCCCTGAGAACTCACCCATAGGAACCACTGTTGCAATTTTAAATGTACGAGACAGAGATTCAGGAGTGAATGGACAGGTTACATGTTCAATTCCCAGCAACCTTCCATTCCAGTTGAAGAAAACACAAGATGATTTTTACACTTTAGTGACAGAGAGACGTCTTGACAGGGAAGAAGTGGCAATTTATAATATTACCATTACAGCAGTTGATGAAGGGACTCCAACACTTTCAGCATCTGAGATTATTTCACTAAAGGTCTTAGACACGAATGATAACCCTCCGCTATTTGTCAAATCATCTTACACCTCCTATCTCTTAGAAAATAATCCAAGAGGGGCTTCCATATTTTCCCTAAAAGCAAATGATCCAGACTTTGAAGAGAATGCCAGAATAACGTATTCAATTATTGAAAGTCAAATAAGAGAATCTCTCCTTTCCTCTTATCTGTCCATTAACTCTGAGACTGGAGTTGTGTATGCTTTGAACTCCTTTGATTACGAAGAGATCCAGGAGATTAAGTTCCTGGTCAAGGCCCAGGATGGGGGCTCCCCACCACTCAGCTCCAATGTCTCAGTGACCCTCTTCATCCTGGATGAGAACGACAATGCTCCAGAAATCCTCTACCCCTCACCTCCCACCGATGGCTCCACCGGGATAGAGCTGGCCCCTCGTTCCTCAGAGCCAGGTTACCTGGTCACTAAGGTGGTGGCAGTGGATGCAGATTCTGGCCAGAATGCCTGGCTCTCCTATCAGCTGACCAAGGCCACAGAGCCTGGCCTCTTCACTCTGGGACTTCACACTGGAGAGATCAGGACATTCCGATTTCTTCTGGAGAAAGATGCCCTCAAGCAAAGCCTGGTGGTTTTGGTGAAGGACAATGGGCAACCCTCTCTCTCTGCCTCAGTCACAGTCACAGTGGTGCTAGCCAACAATATCCCAGAAACCCTCTCTGATCTGAGCAGCATTTCTGCTCCTATTGATCCCCCTTCAGATCTTACCTATTACTTGGTGCTTGCAGTAGCTTTTGTCTCCTGCTTATTTTTGACCTTTCTCCTTGTTCTACTGGCCATCAAGTTGCATAGATGGAGAAATTCACAACTGTCTCATTCAGGGAGTATTAACTTTGGTGGTGTTCCTGTCTCCCAGTTTGTGGGGATTGATGGAGTCCGGGCCTTTCTTCAGTCTTATTGCCATGAGGTTTCTTTGACTTCAGGCTCTCGGAAAAGCCAGATTCTTTTTCCCGTTGGAAGCTGCACAAATACTTTGACACCACAGCAGGCTCCCAATAAACCAGATCCTTTGTTAATAACAGATGAGTCAAATAATATTCAGGAGAATGCATCTGGTAATCAGGTAAGCATGTATGTTTCCATTTTATTTTAATGTTAGTAAGGATAGTGTCATTATGTGGGGAGAAGAATTCTAGCCTGGACTTCTGGGCCTTTCTCCATTCTTACTGCCATGAAGTTTCTCTGACCTCAGACTCTAGGAATAGCCAGTTTAATACTTCAGAGACAAATGATCTCAAAATGTTTACCAATCAGCAGAATTCTGATGTTAAAGATCACATTTTATCTAGTGATGAGTTAAATTTGAACAATTGAGATCTAATCATCATCAAGGTGAGTTAAGAGTTTTTGCATGCAAATATTTTACTGTGATCATATGTACTTGCATTAACTTCTAGATATAAATCTTGTGTTCTAATTTCTAGATTCTATCAAAACATTGTCCGTGTTCTATTTGAATTCTTAGTTTGAAATCATCAGTGAAATATATTGCTCCAAATTCTAGTTCTTTTCAAATCTTTCTTTTTCTTGTATTTGAATTGTCAGTTCCAATTCATCATTGAAATATCTTGTTTCTGTCATGAAGATCCAGCAACCTCAAGGAGTAAACATATTCATGGGTTGTTCCACTTTTAAACATCCTTGGGGCTCAGACGATGAAGTACTCATTGAATACCATGTCAGCAAGAGTTCTAGACTGGTCTTTCCTGTAACATCTGGGGGATTGGGGGATTCTGTGTATTTATTTATTCATTTATTTCCTATATTTATACCCCGCTCTTCTCCTTCTGAAAGGGGACTCAGGGCAGCCTAACAAAAGCATCATACGATGCTAGCATTATAAAAGCAACCATAGTACAATCAAAATATTAAAATTTAAAACAACAATTTTAAGACACATCCATTAACATCAAAATTCAAAAACCAGTCCGGGTCAATTCATTGCCATAAGTTGTGTGATCATCTTCCACTTGCTGCTCAATGATGAAACGCTTGGTCCCATAAACAGGCCTTGATTTTCCTTCTAAAAGACAAGAGGGAGGTAACCAATCTGATATCTCTAGGGAGGGTGTTCCATAGGCGGAGGGGCCACTGCTGGGAAGGCCCTGTCTCTTGTCCCCATCAACCGTGTTTGTGATAGTGGTGGGATCGAGAGCAGGGCCTCTCCTGAAGATCTTAAACTTTGTGATGGTTCGTATTCTGTATTCTTTGTAGGACACATTCATATACATCATCACTTTATATACATGTGTACGCATGGGTATAGGCTACATATAGACTTACTGTCTGAGTCATAACTTAGGCCTTCTTTTTTGTGACTAATGAGAATTTAGAAACATCTAGACACAATCAAGAAGATAACTAAAAAGGACTGACAGAAAACTGGTGCTTTCTCTATTTTCAAGTAGTCAACTAGAAACTGCTGTGATAGTTTGTTAGGATAATTAAGTTAGGATGACTTAGATTGAATCAAGCCCAATTAAAATGGATTACAATACCTTCAATATCTTAATATGGATCACATCACCTTCACTATATTAATATGGTCATGAATACCTTCAGGCACATTAAATCCTAGCTGATGCAAGGTCATGGAGTAAGTCTGAATGGTTCTCCTGCCATCCCCTATCTGAAGACATATATTATGTAAATGAGGGAGGTCTGTATGTGCTCCGTCCAATTTTATTCCCACCCACCCTCAGAATAATTTTTGTTTTAAGTGGAAACACATATGTGAGGTATTTGATGCAGGGAAAGAATCACTATCTTCTTTGGCGCCACATGAATCAGTATGAACAGTACTGGCGAACATACTGTCAACATGAAATTCAACGTCTGAGAGAGGGAAAGAAGAGAGGTTTATACACAGGCAGAGAATAAGGAAAGGATATTTATATTTAACACTGAAAGAATGACAAAGGCACTCTTATCAAATGCTGCAATAATTAGAATATAAATCATTGATTATTTCATTCCTGCCTCTAAAAATGGATAGTTTCACAGATTTTCTTCCTCTTCTGCAAGGTTCTCTGTTCAGTTTTTGTGCTCTTATTTGTTCTTGGGTTTCTGAGCATTTTTGAACACACTTTTTCTCCAAGAAAATTAATTTGATCAAAAAGGTTCACTTTTCTATAGCAAAAGAAACCATGTTATACCAACATAATTTTAAAATAAAGATTTTTTTAAAAGCAAATGCAGTTCCTTGTGTGAACTGAGAGTGTCACTGTAGGACAACAAGGGAGCTAACATGGAATAGCTTGTTACTGAAGATTGCAGCGATATATATATCAGTATGCTGGTAAGAAAGGAGATTCAGCAAATGTATTTATCTGAAAGCTTCTCCAGAAAGAAAAGCTGTGAGAATCAGCTACTAAGCACTGCATTTCTTCTGTTGTGCTGCTAAGCACTTGGAGTCTTGAACTGGAAGGTTGTGGGGAAGAAGAGAAGATTAATGAAAATGATGGAAATAAGGTACAGAAAAAGAGTGGGGAAATCCAATTTCAGGCAAGTACTGCTTTCATTTATACTGTGGTCTGTGTTCGGCTGTGTGATGTCTGAGCAGGTTCACTATTCAATGCCAGAGGAAGCAGAGAAGGACTTCTTTGTAGGGAATCTTGCAAAAGATTTGGGACTGGAAGTCAGAGATCTGACAAAACGCAAGCTTGGGATCTCTTCTGGAAAGCAGTACTTTGCTCTGAATGAACAAAATGGGAACCTGTATGTGAAGGACAGGATAGACCGAGAAGAGATTTGTGGAAAATCATCAACTTGTGTTTTAAAATTAGAAGTTGTGGCGCATAATCCCTTGAATATTTTTCAAATCAATATTTTTATCCAGGATGTGAATGATAATGCTCCACATTTTCGGAAGGAAAATATTGACCTTAAAGTGAGTGAGTCTAATCTTCCAGGTGCTCGATTTGCCCTTGGAAATGCTGAAGACAAGGACATTGGGATAAACTCCCTTCAAGATTATAATCTAAGCTCAATTGCTTACTTCAGACTAGAAGTAAAAGAGACTAAGAATGGTGGCAAATATGCCGAATTAATATTACACAAACAACTAGATAGGGAAAAAGAACACACACACAACTTGGTCCTTGTAGCTATGGATGGAGGAGTACCTAGAAAAACTGGGACACTCAACATAAGAGTTAATGTAACAGATATTAATGATAATGCACCAGTTTTCTCCCAGGCAATGTACAAGGTAAGTCTAAAAGAGAATGCCCCAAGAGGAATGTCTGTGCTTCAGGTTAAAGCATCTGACAGTGATGAAGAATTGAATGCTGAGATCACCTATACTTTCAGTGACATACAGGAAACAGCTGAACACAAATTTAAACTGGATCCGAAAAATGGAACAATAACACTTTTGGAGAGCATTGACTTTGAGAACCAAAAAAATTATGTGATGATAATACAAGCAAGTGATGGCGGTGGATTGGTGGCACATTGCAGTGTTGAAATTGAGGTTCTTGATGAGAACGACAATGCTCCAGATGTAATCGTTACATCCATCTCCAGCCCAATTCCTGAAGATCTTGAACCTGGAGCTGTGATTGCTCTCATCAAAGTACACGACAGGGATTCTGGAGAAAATGGCGAAGTCAGCTGTCATCTTCGGGAATTTGTACCTTTCCAGATTGTCTCATCTTCAGACGATTACTTCAAACTCCTCACAGATGGTCCACTTGACAGAGAAAGGGCCCCAGAGTATAATATCACAATCACAGCCACAGACAAAGGCACACCTCCTCTGTCTACATACAAAACCATCTCTATAATGATCTCAGATATCAATGATAACTCTCCAGCCTTTGAAAAAACTTCCTATATTGCTTACATAGTAGAGAACAATCCTGCTGGGGTTTTCATTTTCCATGTCAAAGCCTCTGACCCAGATGTGGACCGCAATGCCCAAATCACTTACTCCTTTCTCAGTACTAGCATTGAGGACTTGCCTCTTTCCTCCTATATCTCCATTAACTCTGAGACTGGAACAATCTACTCCCAGCGCTCCTTTGACTATGAGCAACTCAGGGAGTTTCAGATTGAAGTAAAGGCCCAAGATGGAGGCTTCCCTCCTCTCAGCAGCAGTGCCACTGTGACAGTGTGCATACTGGATAGGAATGACAACAGCCCCCAGATTCTGTATCCTTCTCAAGCATCTGAGGGTTCCTCTGTCTTTGAGATGGTGCCTCGGTCAGCAGAGCCAGGTTATCTGGTGACAAAAGTAGTGGCAGTGGACGCTGACTCTGGACATAATTCTTGGCTTTCCTTCCATCTCCTTCAAGCCACAGAACCCTCCCTTTTCACCATCGGCTCCCACACGGGAGAGATTCAAACAGCCCGAACATTACTGGAAAGAGATGCTTTGAAGCAGAGGCTTGTTGTCATGGTGAAAGATAATGGACAGCCTTCTCTCTCAGCTACTGTGACTGTCAACCTGGTATTTGCAGAAAGCTTCCAGGAGGCCCTTCCAGAGATGAACTCCCAACCTAGTGAGACAGAGTCTCCTTCAGATATACAGTTTTACTTGGTGTTGGCTTTGGCTTTGGTGTCCTTCCTTTTCCTGGTGACTGTGATATTAACCATCATGATGAAATTCCGAAGGTCAAGGAACCCCACTTTCCTTCAGTGTTTTATCCCTGATCCTCACTCAAAGACTGGAGCCATATTCCCCCCAAATTATGAGGATGGGACTTTGCCTTATTCCTACCAGATCTGTCTGTCCTCTGAATCCAGGAGAAATGAGTTTGCTTTCCTGCAGCCAAGTGTCCAAATAGCACAGAATATCCTTGATAATAGGAAATCTGATATTTCTTTGATGTTTAGTGAAGACAGCAATTTGACTTCTGGAATGGAGACTGAAGGCACAGTGAGTTTCCTTTTCTTTACTACACACTCAGATAATTTACTTTTGACTGGTGTGAATTTAGTTGCTGCTCTTTTGAACTCCACATTTTATTTTGTTGTTTGAAACATAATTATTTGAGCATCTTTGGTGCCTGTCTTACCTGAAAATGAAACTATGAAATATACACAACTCTCTAGGTTTTCAGAAATGAAATGAAACTTGGCAGACTTGTCCAAGCTCTCTTCAGACCTTCCCACCAAAATGATCGGGGCTCAGTGGAGATTTGTATGGGGACATAAACAGACTGCACCTATCCTTCCTACACTGACTTTACTGGCTGTGATCCCTATTTATATGAGGGCAAAAGTGGAGCTAAACTGTATATCATGTCTGGAGAGATCTCTAAAAACATATACCTGTCTCTCTGCCTTTGTATTTTTCTATCTATTAGGTAAATATTTACTGGAACCAATCAAAAGTAGAGCAATGTCAAGAAACATGGCCAACCTGAGGCTCTTTCCTTGGTTTTGCTGGAATTGTGTTATTTCTAGAATTGAGAGACAAGTGTGGATTTGTTTTCCTCAATTTGACATGCTGTATCATACTACAAGACTCTGAGTGTTTTTGTAGCAGCAAAAGCACTATAGAAGGTTGTGGACCAGTACTGATTCTTCTGGTGGGATTTACAGGCGCTTATTTTATTTATTTATCATGTCAGGAGCAGACCAAACAGTTGTTTTGCATTTTTTAACGAACAAACAAACAAAACACAAAGTTTGCAAGCTTAGTCGTTGATTAAATGTCCTTTGACCAGTATCTGGCCACTTGGAGTGCCTCTGGTGTTGCTGGAAGAAGGTCCTCCATTGTGCATGTGGCAGGTCTCAGGTTGTATTGTAGTAGGTGGTCTGTGGTTTGCTCTTCTCCACACTCGCATGTCGTGGATTCCACTTTGTAGCCCCATTTCTTGAGGTTGGCTCTGCATCTCGTGGTGCCAGAGCGCAGTCAGTTCAGCACCTTCCAAGTCGCCCAGTTTTCTTTGTGTGCCCAGGCCCTTGAATAAGTGTCTTATTAACTCAGAAGCAGTTTCAGTTCAATATTAGACAATGCCATTTGTACAATGAAAAGCACAGTCAAATCAACTGATAACATTTGTTTCACATTCCATTCAGTTCTAGGCTGTTTGACATTAAAACCTGCAGAATGGATTGTTTATTTCACAAGTATCCCACAGATCTTACAGAAAATATTTCTTTTAAAATTTTGCACGTCAAAAACTTGTCTACATTTGGGGGGGGGGGGGAATGAGCTTTTCTTCACATATTAGTAAGTGATACTTACAATAAATAACTACAACTACTTTTCAGTGAAGCTAGTTTAACTGAGTTTTTCCACACAGTCAGAGTTTGTGGCAAAAGTTGAAAGGAATTTAACAGTAATTCAAAACTGTTCTGCAATGCAACTTCATAACCATTTTTTCTATTGAGTATGATGCTACAAGAAAAGTTAACTGTGTAGTGGGTGCAAATTGAAGTCCCTGTTTTAAAGTAATTTGGCCTACTGCTTTCAGCCACATTGATTCATTTGCATTTTAAAAACTTAAAACATTCCAGACAGTTTTTTTATTCATGATCCAAAGTTATAAAATCTGAGATTTTGCAGGACTCTCAATCTGGGTATATTACTAAATACACGTTTCAGAAGTGTAGAACACATATTAGTAAATTTAAGGATCAGAAAAAAAGATTTTTCATAATGCTTGAGATTGTGTGTGCCGGATAAGGGATTGATATCTTTTAAAAGTTTGAAGTGGGTCCAGAAATTTCAAAGAATTTCATATTTATCATATGATATAAGCATGTGTGTATAGATGTATGTGTGAGGGGGAGTGAGAAAGAGACTGCCTAGTATAAAATGTTTGGAAACAACCTAAAATTGTTTGAACTTTAACCATGATTCTTGTTTATTGATTTATTGTTGTAAACCGCTGTCAAGTCGACTTTGACCTAAGATGAGATCTCCGGGTCACCCTATTCTCAATAGCCCTGCTCTGGACTTTTGGACATGGAGCCATGGCTTCCTTGATTGCGTTTATCCATAGAATTGGTTGTTTTTATTACCACATTATACTTTTAAAAATAGGAGACATTGGAATTCCTAAAAAACACATTAGGTCCCATATCCACACAACCCTATAAACAGTTTTGAAGAGGATAAAGATGGGGGGGGGGTCTAATGACATCCCCCCAGTGCAAGTTCAAACTCATATCCACTCTGAAACTGCGTGATAAAAACAAGTTACGAGAAATCCTGACTCCATTTGACAGGTCTGCAACATCATCCTGTGTCTAAAGAAGGCACAAGTAGGAATGAATGCAAAAGGCAGAACACAAATGTAAACAATAGTGAGGAAGTGTAGGAATGATACGGCTGCTGCACAGCTCAGCCAAGGAAGAAAACCTCCTTCTGTAGATCCATTGTTGTCATGGGAATACTTAAAGTTCCTGCCCTTTTTTCACAGGCTCTAAAGCAATCTTTGGTGCCACTGTGTGCCAGGAGGTAAAGGGAAAAGCTACATTAACTCTTGGGTTTTAAAGGAGGCATTTAATCCAGATCAGAATAAGGTTTCAGAGATTGGTGGCTGTGTGAACTATCTTTCATCTTTCTCATGTTTTGTGTGGTGCCTGTATGGACAATCCATAGTGAACTGGATCTTTTAAATCCACATTTTGCTCCAGATTAAATGGCTGTGTGAAAGGGTCCATACACACAGTGAGGGGAGAGCAAGTTGCTTATTTTTCTTTCAACCTGCATTTTCTCTTATGTGAATTCTTTTTTGGATGGAGAAAATTATTTCTTAATACTTTTACAATGCTGGGGAATTTAAGTTTTAATTGAGATGTCAGTTTGTGCCCAGTTTCATCTGGAAGTAAAAGAAAAAAGAAAGAATTTAGCAGTCCCAGGATACCATACAGGAATAAAGAGAAACAAAACCTGTGAGAAAAAGGGGAATAGGTTGGAATGAGAAAATAGTCCGCAGAGATAACGTATAAACCTGCCTAAACTCCGAAATCTGCTTCTCACATCTTCACATTTTAGATGAGTGATGACAGGGCAGAATGGCTTTAAAGTAATTTTTTTGGAAGAGGATCTAATTAATGACATCTTTTAACCAATGCACTGCTTGTAACTAATGATAGAGCCATCCTTTATTATCTGCCATTTTTCAGACATTTTTCTTCTTGATTTTTGTAGTTTAATAATGGTCTTAATATTTATTTATTTATTGAAATAATAGCTTTTTTGGAGAATGTGTATTGAAGAGTGCTTCTAGATAGTTTGCATGAACTAGCATTTGGATGAAGAGTTACAACTTCAGATCCCTTCTTGCCCCAAGGTAACACCGCTTATATCTGACATTTGATGACATTCTCTGAATCCGGACCTCTCCAGAGGGATGGGGAGAGTCAGGTCTGCTGGTCATGTCCTGAATTATGGCTCAGTTGGCGAGTTTTCCGGGTATTATATTAACTAGTTTTTGAGTCAGTTGTAATACTACCATTGGGCAGCATGAGGCAGTTACCTTAGGCATCTTCTTCTAGGAGTCAGGATAATACAGAAATTATTTATTTCTATTGTTAAATTTCTATTGCCAGAGAAGTAGTAAAGGTGCATCTGAGATTTTTTTTCCTCCTTTGTTGTTGTTTATTCAGTCAGTCAGTCGCTGCCAACTCTTTGTGACTTCATGGACCAGCCCACACCAGAGTTCCCTGTCCACCGTCACCACCCCCAGCTCCTTCAGTCAAGCCAGTCACTTCAAAGATACCATCCATCCATCTCGCCCTTGGTCGGCCCCTCTTTTTTTTTCCTTCCATTTTTCCCAACATCATTGTTTTCTCTAAGCTTTCCTGTCTTCTCATGATGTAGTCAAAGTACTTCATCTTTGCCTCTAGTATCCTTCCCTCTAATGAGCAATTGGGCTTTATTTCCTGAAGTATGGACTGGTTGGGTCTTCTAATGGTCCAAGGCACTCTGAGAATTTTCCTCCAGCACCACAGTTCAAAAGCGTTTATCTTCCTTCGCTCAGCCTTCCTTATGATCCAGCTCTCACGTCCATAGGCTACTACAGGGAATACTATTGCTTTAACTATGCGGTTCTTTGTTGCCAGTGTGATGTCTCTACTTTTCACTATTTAATCGAGATTGGTCATTGCTCTTCTCCCAAGAAGTATACGTTTTCTGATTTCCTGGCTGCAGTCTGAGTCTGCAGTAATCTTTGCATCTAGAAATATAAAGTCTGTCACTGCCTCCATGTTTTCTCCCTCTATTTGCCAGTTATCAATCAGTCTTGTTGCCAAAATCTTGGTTTTTTAATGTTTAACTGCAATCCAGCTTTTGCATTTTCTTGTTTCACCTTGGTTAAAAAATTCCTCAGCTCCTCGCTTTCGGCCATCAAAGTGGTATCATCTGCTTATCTAAGGTTGTTAATGTTTCTTCTAGCATTTTTAACCCCATCCTTGGATTCTTCAAGCCCTGCACATCGCATGATGTGTTCTGCATACAAGTTGAATAGGTTGGGTGAGAGTATGCGACCCTGCCATACACTATTCCCAGTCTTGAACCAGTCTTTTGTTCCATGGTCAGTTCTTACTGTTGCTACTTGGTCCTTATACAGATTCCTCAGGAGAGAGATAAAGTGATTTGGTATGCCCATACCACCAAGAACTTGCCACAATTTATTAAGATCCACACTGTCAAAGGCTTTAGAATAGTCAATAAAACAGAAATAGATGTTTTTCTGAAACCCTGCCTTTCTCCATTATCCAGCGGATATTGGCAATTTGGTCTCTTGTTCCTCTGCCTTTTCTAAACCCAGCTTGAACATCTGGCAACTCTCGCTCCATGTATTGCTGGAGTCTTCCTTGCAGGATCTTGAGCATTACCTTACTGGCACATGAAATGAGTGCCACTGTACAAAAATTTGAGCATTCTTTGGTATTTCCCTTTTTTGGTATGGGGATATAAGTGGATTTTTTCCAGTTTGATGGCCATTCTTGTATTTTCCATGTTTCCATATTTTCCTCCTCAGATTTCAAAATAAATGTGTCTGCATTAATTCTTCTTTGGATGGCATGTAAAGAGTTAGAATATAATGTAGAACACTGTAGAATATAATAAGTCCCCAAATCGATTGCCCTAGCTATGATGTTCATGCAATTTATGTACAGAATATTATTGATGGTGGAAAATTAATTTGAATGTCAGTAGCTGTATAGTTCTCCAATTTTGCTCTGTGGATAAATGGATCTTTTTGTGGGTACAACTAAAATGACTTTAATACAAGCAAAATAAAAATCGAGTTACATTTCCAATATGCAGCACCTGTAGTTTCTGGATGTTACTCTAGGTGTCACTGTTCACCAATCCAGCAGAAAAATGCACAGAATGCTTCAATCTGCCTATTCTTGCTGTTGAAATGCAAGAACATACAAGATAAAGCATACTTGGACTTAGGAAACAAATTGCTTTAACACCTCAAAGAAGCTGCTTTGAATCAGAACTGTAAGAGAATGGAAGAAAAACGAAGTCTTTGGAGCAGCAGAAAAGGAATCCTGCAATGCCTTATTATTATCATGGTGTTTGCTTGGAAGCCAATTTCTGGACAGATTCATTACTCCATTCCTGAAGAGATGCACAAAGGCTCTTTTGTGGGGAATATTGCAAAGGACCTGGGGCTGGACAGCAAGCTGATTTCAGAGCATGGACTTCGCATTGTTACTAGTAAAGGTATGATCCAATATTTTGAATTGAATTTCCACAATGGGCATTTACAGACCTTTGAGAGAATAGACAGAGAGGAAATTTGTGGAAAAGCAGAGATATGTGTCCTAAAGTTCCAGGTTATTGCTGAGAGCATGTTAAAGCTTTATGTCATTGAAGTGGAAATTCAAGATATAAATGACAATGTCCCCTCTTTTCTGTCATTGGGATGGGAATTGAAAATCAGTGAAACATCTGTCCCAGGATCCCAATTTCCTTTGCCTGAGGCTCAAGATCCAGATCTGGGGACAAATTCAATTCAGGACTATATACTCACAGGAAGTAGTCATTTTTCCCTTGTGGTACAAAAAGGAGAAGATGATGTCAGACACACTGAGCTGCTGTTGGAGAAAGCTCTAGACAGGGAAACACAACCAATTTATGATTTAATTCTGATAGCGACCGATGGGGGTGATCCAATCAGATCTGGCACACTGCAAATCCATATCAATGTTCTTGATGCAAACGACAATGCACCAATTTTCAGCCAATCGGCCTATGAGGCAAGTGTCAATGAAAACATTTCCAAAAGGACTACAGTTGCCATAGTAAGCGCCACCGATCTGGATGAAGGAATCAATGCAGAAATAAAATACTCTTTCCAAAAAATCACAAAGAAAATATCTCAGATTTTCCTGTTGAATTCCACAACTGGAGAAATTGTGCTGATAGGAAACCTTGACTATGAAGAATCATCCTTATATGAATTTGAAGTACAAGCTACAGATGGGGGTGGGTTGAGTGACAGAACAAAGGTAGTGATCTTTGTGGTAGACTTAAATGACAATGCACCAGAACTAACAATGACATTTGCAATCCGTTCTGTCCCTGAGAACTCACCCAAAGGAACAACAGTTGCCATTTTAAATGTACGAGACAGAGATTCAGGAGTGAATGGGCAAGTTACATGTTCCATTCCCAGCAATCTTCCATTTCAGCTGAAGAAAACACAAGATGATTTTTACACTTTAGTGACAGAGAGACAACTGGACAGGGAAGAGGTGGCAGTTTACAATATTACAATTACCGCAGTTGATGAGGGGACTCCACCACTCTCTACCTCTGAGATTATTTCACTGAAGGTCGTAGACACTAATGACAACCCTCCACTATTTGTCAAATCAACATACACATCTTATTTCCTAGAAAATAATCCAAGAGGAGCTTCTATCATTTCTCTAAAGGCACATGATTTGGACTGGGAAGAGAATGCCAGAATAACATATTCAATCACAGAAGGTCAAATAAGAGGGGCTCTGCTCTCCTCTTACCTGTCCATTAACTCGGAGACTGGGATTATCTATGCCTTGAACTCCTTTGATTATGAAGAGATCCAGGAGATTCAGTTCCTGGTCAAGGCTCAAGATGGGGGCTCCCCACCACTCAGCTCCAATGTCTCAGTGACTCTCTTCATTCTGGATGAGAATGACAATGCTCCAGAAATCCTCTACCCCTCTCCTCCCACTGATGGCTCCACTGGGATAGAGCTGGCCCCTCGTTCTTCTGAGCCAGGTTACCTGGTCACTAAGGTGGTGGCAGTGGATGCGGATTCTGGCCAGAATGCCTGGCTCTCCTATCAACTAACCAAGGCCACAGAGCCAGGGCTCTTCACTCTGGGACTCCACACTGGAGAGATCAGGACATCCCGATTCCTAATGGAGAAAGATGCTGTCAAGCAAAGCCTGGTGATTTTGGTGAAGGACAATGGGCATCCCTCTCTCTCTGCTTCAGCCACCGTCACAGTGGTTCTAGCCAACAGTATCCCAGAAACTCTTTCAGATCTGATCAGCATCTCAGCTCCAATAGATCCCCCTTCAGATCTTACCTTCTACCTGGTGGTTGCAGTGGCTTTTGTCTCCTGCATGTTCTTAACATTCCTCCTTGTTTTATTGGCCATCAAGTTGTACAGATGGAGAAAGTCACAGTTGTGTGAGAATGGAGGTGTGAATTTCAGTGGAGTTCCAGTTTCACAGTTTGTGGGAATTGATGGAGTCCGGGCCTTTCTTCAGTCTTATTGCCATGAGGTTTCTTTGACTTCAGGCTCTCGGAAGAGCCAGATTTTTTTTCCAATTGGAAGCTGCACAAATACCTTGACTCCACAGCAGGCTCCCAGTAACACAGAGCCTTTGTTAATAACAGATGAGTCAAATAACATTCAGGACAATGCAGCTGTCAATCAGGTGAGCACATACATTTCCATTTTATTTTAATATAATCAAAACAAGTGCCTTTTGTAGTATTCTGTGTTATTGTGGTTGTAGTGGTTTTTGTCTTCTAATTGCTCTTCTTCTCATCACTTCTTACTGGATATAAAATCTGCAGATGGTTTGACATGCGGCCTATATTTAGTTATTTACCATACTTATATACCGCCTCTTTAGCCCGAAGGCGCTGAGATAGGTGCTGGTATACATATCAGTACTATCCCATTCACATAGTTTGTGAAATTGGTTGAGTCTGGTTTTGTCTACCTTTCTAGCAAAAAACATTTAGTAATATTGGGACAAATCAACAGAATTGAGTAGTCAACAACTGGTCATCAGATGACTGATAACCCAATACAAAGGCTTCATAATATGGCAGCAGTGCTACATTTGGCTTAATTACCTCAGAAATCATGGTGGGAGAGATAAAGCAGGGTATAAATAAATATAACAACAACAACTGTGAAGTAAAGGGTATATATAAAGGATATGAACTAAAGGATAAGTCTTGCTCTGTGTTGCCACTGAAGATATGGAATGTTCTCCAGTCAGTGTCCATATTGGCTCTTTCAGTATTTACAATTCATACTTCACATAGAAGTATCTATATTTCAAAATTATAATGCTTAGAAGTAATTTTAACTGCTTCCCCTCATCCCTTGTAGTCTTGGGATTTGTTGTTCTATAAAGTAATTATAACTCTAATGCTATAGTTCAGACTCACCCAGGCTGTTAAGACCTTTTTGTTCTTCTGTATTTTCTATTAGTTTATTCAGTTAGTTCTTATCTTTGGATAAGAACTTCACACTGTTATGTATAATCACAGAAAATTGTAAACCCTATTGAAATAAAGGATTTCTCACGCTAGAATACACTGCAGGATCTAGAAAATGCCTAGAGAGTAGATATTTTGTCGGATCTGAATTAACAAAATGGTAGATGCTGGAGGCATGTTATATTGAATTTGTATTCCCGAGTCTTTCAGATTTTGGCTCAATAATGATCTGTCAGTACGTTACATATTTACATAAATTTTCCAATAGGAAATAAGATATTTGAATTCTTGGTTTTTGAAGATGTATAACATTTGTTCAGTTATGTGCAAGCAACACATGCTCACAATAGCCCCCAGTACGAGACAGCACATTTTCATCTGTAAATCTCCTTTCAGATATCACTTTCGACCTTGTGGTTCAGTAACCTTTGTCTCCTGCTTGTTCTTGGCCTTGCTCCTTGTGTTACTGACTGTCTGGTTGCATAGTGTCAACTTCAGTGATGTTCTTGTCTCACATTTTGTGGGGATCAATAAAGTCTGACCATGTCTTCAGTCTTATTGCCAGATTTCTCTAATCACAGATCACCCTTGATCACACTTGTGAGATGAAGGTCCCATTGTTGTTCCTCAAGATATTAATAAGTGTAATGTAGATCCAATCATTCTCCAGATGAGTTATATGTGCTTATATGTCATAGCAATGACAAGCAAACACTGTTCTCTTCTTTTAGTGAAAGTAAGGTCATGTTCATTTATTTCAAAGTAATAGGGACAGATTCATCAAAGTACTATGAACTGATATGGAAACCACTACTAATGTACTGTAATTATAGACTGTTTTAGAGACTGTGGTCCAGAATCCGCTCTACATTTTGATATGATATTTTTTATCGCAATGTACATCTCATTTACTTGGATCTGTGAGTTCAATTATCTGATTGGCTGAGTTGGATTCACTGTAAATGCATCACCTCTCGGGGACTGTGCTTATTCAATATGAGAAAGAATGATGTTGCTGCTATGTAATGAAAAAAAATCCATACTATTTATTCATTTTTCACCAGAGAAAACATGTTAGATAGGAAAGACTGGGTTTACTGCATATAGCATTTTTACACAGTGGGATAACTGCTGATCATTTTGAGTTCAACCGATCATTCTGAGTTCACTTTTCAGAAAGAATGTCAAATATCAACAGGGTTAATTACTTTACTTAAGCTGTACATTAGATCATATAGAGTCACTTAAGTGATGTAGGAATATTGACTAGCAAGATGATGATAGAATACAAGCAGCTGATAAAGGCAAAGTACTGGGCAAAGGTGGAAGGAGGCCAGGAGAAAGGTGGGATAAAGTTACCTAGAAAAGAGATATTCATTAGTCTTAAACATAAGAATTACAGTTCATAAAAAGGACAATTGGATACATTTCTGTATTAAAGGGTAGTCATGGTGAGGAAGAATAAGAAATGCTTGAACCAGTCCATAGTACTAGCCAAATCTTCAGTGTCAGTTCTTTAGTTTTAAAATGTCTGAACAACTTTAGTCTGTTACTATAGTCTTAGACAATTCATACTTGTCGTAGATTTTTCCACCCTGCTTATTCAATAGCTTAGTGATAGGTACACTATCAAAAACTGAAAATGATTGGAAATAAGGAAGCTCGGTATTTTTTTAGCTTACAAATGCAGAACTGAACTCTAGATTATGCTGGTGACTGGATAGAGTAAATAAAGGAGCAGTCTGTGGTCAAAAGAGTGAACTAGAGATCAAAAGTGTGGTATTTGTTTATAGCTTATATATATCAAAAGAGTTCTGGAAAACAAGATGTTGAAATGCAAGGGAAATCTGCCTAAAATTGCATTAATATTATCACAGCAATATGCACCTGAATGTTTGAACAGAATTTTGTCATCTATAATTCTGTAGTACTTAAAGACTATGAACAAGAAATATGCTTTATATGTTGGAAGCACATCTAACCATATTCATAATTCTCTATTCAGGGCAACAAAAACTGCATTCTAGGCCTGACCTTTTGATATCATTATATACAAGTTTCCACCATCAACAGAGCTATAGTCCTTGAATTGTAACAGGAAAGAGGGACCAAAGTTCTCTTGGTTATTATGACGGCCTCTTATTGTGGTGGTTATCATTGCTGTTGTTATCTGCCTTCAAGTCATTTCCAACTTATGGTGATCATAAGGAGGTTTTCTTAGCAAAATTTATTCAGAAGGAGTTTGCTTTTGTCTTTATCTGCAGATGAGAGAGTGTGACTTGCCCAAGGTCACCCAATGGTTTTTCATGGCTGAGCAAATATTCAACTGCTAGTCTCCAAAATCATAATCAAATGCTCAATGCTCTGAGAGATTATTATTGGGCTTATATAAGTAACTATATATTGTTATTGCTTTAATGTTTTAATTTGCTTTATGGTTTATGTGTATTTGTTATATTGTTGTTTTATTGAGGCCTTGGCCTTTGTAAGCCGCATCAAGTCCTTCGGGAGATGCTAGCGGGGTACAAATAAAGTTAATAATAATAAAATAATAACTATATTCTGTGTAGTACATAAAAGCAAATGAATACTTTACTCCATTTCATGTTATTATTTTTAATGTCTACACTTTCATCTTCCATTGAAACAACTAATCAAACTGTGCCACTTCTATGTTTCACTGCAGAAACTTGTTTGCTTGTTCTTTACTTATGTTATACATGGTCATTTTAAATACCTGTAGAGATTCATATAAATAGAAGATGAAGCAAACTTGTTTTCTGCTGCTCCAGAACATAGGACCTGATCCACTGAATTTAAATGATAAAAAAAAAGATTCTTACAAAACTTTAGAAGATGTTCCTCCTGGTAAAAATTGTTCAGCAATGGACCACACTACCTTGGACGTGGGTGGAGGTTCCTACATTGAGGTTTCTAATGAGTGTTATCCCAGAAGACTATAGATGTGGATTTCTGTACTCCAAAGTATTGACCTACATGAGCATTGGGGTATCTTCCAATTCTATCAATCATTGATTGAATTGACACTTGCAATTTCTATTAAAGAATGCATTTTCACACACTAGTGGTTCCAGCTTTGCAAGTGAGAACAAACACTATTCATTTTAGCTATAAATGCAGACATCTGCAGATAATCTTAATAGTATTGCTTGAATTGTCACCCATAAAGCCAACTTTTGGATTCACATATCTAGATTTCCACATTATTTCGAATGGGATGTGGAGACTACTCTTGCAATTCTCCATCTAAACCTCTTAGTGTCACTGTTGACCAGCATACATCAACATCCGTAGATGTTTTCACCACAGTGTTGTACGGCTCTCAAACAGAAAACCACAAAAGCAGAGCTGCTTGCGATGAAAATAGGTTCTTCCTGATATTTTCTTTATCCCGATAATAAATTTGTTCAAAATAAATGGAAGAGGAACTATTTTGTCAGAGTCAAATGGACAGAGGACCAAACAATAATGGCTGCACACTTCCAAGGCAAGTACTGCTTCTCTTACTATTGTCTTTTCACTGCCGGGCTGCCCCTGAGCAGATTCGTTATTCAATCCCAGAGGAGATGGCAAAAGGATCAATTGTAGGAAATCTTGCCAGGGATTTGGGACTGGATGCTACAGAATTAATAAAACACAATCTCCATGCTGTCTCTGTGAACAAAATGCAGTATTTCACTATCAATGCAAAGAATGGAAATCTCTATGTAAATGACAGGATAGATAGAGAAACAGTATGTGGAAGAATGCCTCTCTGCCTAATTAATTTTGAGGTGGTGATTGAAAATCCTTTAAATGTTGTTCATATAACTGTAGAAATTCAGGATATTAATGATAACATCCCACATTTTTTGAAAAGCCATATTAAGTTGGAGATACTTGAATCCACTTCACAAGGGACTAGATTTCTTCTAGGGAAAGCAGAAGATCCTGACATAGGAATGAATTCTCTTCAAAATTACCACCTTAACCCCAATCCTTATTTCACTTTGGCTGTTAAAGAGGGTCAGGATAAAAGTAAATTTGCAGATTTGGTACTGCAGAAAATGTTAGACAGAGAAAGTGAACAAGCACTACAATTAATTCTTACTGCCATAGATGGTGGCGAACCAAGAAAAACGGGCACTGCTCAAATACTGATTAATATTACTGATGCCAATGATAATCCACCAGTCTTCACTCAAGAGATTTATAGGATGAGTCTAGCAGAAAATGCTCCAGTTGGATCTTTTATACTTCAGGTTAAAGCTTCTGACAATGATGAGGGTTCCTATGCCCAAATAAAGTACTATTTCAACAACATGCCAGAGAATGCAAACAAGAAATTCAAACTGTCTGAAAATAATGGAACAATTACTCTCATGAGCCCGTTGGATTTTGAGGAAACTTATGAATATATTATGACAGTCGCAGCAAAAGATGGAGGTGGATTAGAAGCACATTGCAAAGTTGAGATAAAAGTTCTTGATGAGAATGACAATTACCCAGAAATAAACCTTGTTTCCTTGTTTAGCCCAGTTCTGGAAGATTCCTTACCTAGTACCTTGATTGCTCTGATCAATGTAAATGATCAAGATTCTGATGAAAATGGAAAAATAACATGCTATTTAGGAAAGAATCTGCCTTTCAAGATCCTGCCATCATCTAATAATTACTACAAACTGGTGACAGACAGTCCGCTGAACAGAGAAAAGATTTCTGAGTATAACATTACAATCACAGCCACTGACAGAGGAACCCCTCCTCTTTCCACACACAAAATCATCTCCCTGCAGATCTCTGATATCAATGACAATGCCCCTGCTTTTGAGAAATCATCCTACAACATCTATGCACCAGAAAACAATCCATCTGGTACTTCACTTTTTACTATTAAAGCCTCTGATCCAGATGTAGGCCTAAACTCACAGATCACGTATTCCATTTTCAACAGCAACGTTCAAGAGCTCCCCATCTCTTCCTATATCTCCATTAACTCTGTGACTGGCATCATCTATGCCCAGAGATCCTTTGACTATGAAGAATTCAGGGAGTTCCAGCTCCAGGTGAAGGCCCAAGATGGAGGATCTCCCCCTCTCAGCAGCAATGCCACGATCAGGGTGTTTATTCTGGACCGAAACGATAATACGCCTCGTATTCTGTCACCTTCCTCAGAAGCCAAGGGATCCACCTTGTTTGAGATGGTGCCTCGTTCTGCTGAAGAAGATTACTTAATCACTAAAGTAGTGGCAGTGGATGCTGATTCAGGACACAATGCCTGGCTCTCCTATCATCTAGTCCAAGCTACAGAGCCAAGCCTCTTCTCGATTGGATCGCATACTGGGGAGATCAGGACAGCCAGGGCCTTTATGGAGAAAGATGCTGTGAAACAGAGGCTGGCAGTGGTTGTGAAGGATAATGGGCAGCCTCCTCTCTCAGCCACCATCACCCTGAACCTGGTATTTGCTGAGAACTTCCAAGAAGCCATTCCAGAAATGAAAAACCAGGCAAAGGACTCTGAGACTCAAGATGATCTCCAGTTCTATCTGGTGGTGGCGTTAGCTGTGATCTCCTTCTTATTCCTTTTGACAGTGATTTTGGCCATTACTATGAAAGTCCGACATTCAGGGAATCCTCAATTTCTTCAGTGCTTTGACCCTGTTCCCTTTTCAAAGGCGGGTGCCATCTTTCCCCCTAATTTTGAAGATGGGACTTTGCCTTATTCCTATCAGCTTTGCCTCTCCTCGGAGTCACAGAGGAATGAGTTCACCTTCCTGGCACCCAAAGTTCAGATTGCAGACAATTTTCTTTGTGGTAACAAAGCTGGAGTGCCCTTCTCAGGCAACAATGAAAACAATTTAAATCCTGAGTTGAATGACCAGGTATGTTGTTCATATTATATGCATTTTAACAACCTTGTAATAGCAAATTTTCTAGTCATGCTCTTAGTTTGCTATATTTTTGTTTTCACAAAATCTAAACATTTTGGTAATTCATCTGCATGTTTTAACCCTTTCATGTTTTAGATATTCTTTCTTGGTCTTGCTTATTGAGGCAATTATGCCTTCGCTAAGCAGTCCAGAAGAAGCTTTACTCTGAAAACTAGTTGACCACAGACATATTTTTAAGAAAAACATTGTAAAATAGAAGTGATCAAATGTGGCATGATCTTCTCTCTGAGTAGAGCACCATTTTTTCCCATTGTGAAAGGTGAGGGCCAAGTGGTCTAGATCAAAGGTGGGAAATGTATTGCCAAAATGGGAAATGTATTGCTCTCCAGATGTTTTTGGACTGCAACTAGTAGCTATTAGGGCTCCTAGGAAATGCCAGCACTTTGGGATAGAGGATATCATCCCCACGGGGCTCAGAGACAGGGCCCAGAGAAGTTCATGGGTTTCTAATAGGCCTTGGTGGTCCACAGACAAACCCATAGCTTTATAGATTTACACCTGCCATTAACTTCTACATTTTTTGCATTCATAGTTGATTATACCAATGTGTAATTAGGTAAAAATGACATAGCACAATTATCTAATTTCATCAGAACATGGACTAGCGGAAAGCACAGAGATCCAATTGATCATAGACTTCATTTCTAGAATACTTTGTCAGCTTATTATAGACTAAGAACTTAAGAATGTAATTTCTTCTTCCTCGACCCTCCCAAAACTTGATGGAAAGTTCATTCAACTGTGCTCCAAACATCATCATAATGTTCTCCTTCTTCTCTTATAGCTGATGCTCAGTAGGTAGAAGGGGTAAGTTACAATCATGACAGCAGTGTTGAAATTGTGACTACGCAGAAATTGTGAATACCACACAGTTATCTAACCACAACTGTTTTATATTCACACTTACTACTTTGAAACTGTTGCCATAATTTAGCCTCCAACCAATTTTACTGGTCATCATGAGGGAGGAATACTCTGCCGACCACCAGATGATGTTTACTTCAGGGTTTGTTTGTTTTTTTAGGGGGGGGGGTGGATTGCACAAGGATAAGTTACTACAGGATTCTAGCCATCATATATGTGTTTGCATCTGCCTGTGGACAATACAGAAAAAAATACAGCTTTATATTTCCTGAATCCCCTCCAATGTAGTTTTATGTGTAGAGTAGAGGATTTACTCAATGTTTCCATTCCCTTGCCATACTAGATATACATATGCTTGACATCTTGTTTTCATCGGATTTGCCAATTAAACGTTCTTTAAAAATAAATATGTGAATCAAATGTGTGGAACATAGTTGTATTTGGGCATGGTGAATGGCAGAATAATATAATCATAGATGTGGAAGTAATGCCGAGAACCATTTTGTCCAACCCGTCAGGGCAGAAGTGAATATCTACTCTCTGCTTGATAACCTCCAATGAAGGAGAGTTCACCATTGTTCAAAAGGGGCTACCATTTTCTTTTTCTGAGGTGAGATTGTGGGACTTCTTCAAGATCTCACAGTTCCAAAGAGATTTGAACCCTGGTCTCCTAGAGTACTAGACCAACACACCAACCTCTGTACCACTCCTCCTACCACTGAAAATCTCACAGGGAATTCCCACCACTACTGTTAGGTCTTTATTGGGGCTCAATGCTGTTTAACACTCATAGATGAACATAGATGGGCAAGGTTGGTGTCATGGAGTGACCAAGTACATTAGTTGTACTGAAATATGTGATATGATGATATTTTAGGTGGAAAGGTTATTGTAAAGAATGGTGTTCCCTTTCACATAGATTTTGCTTTGGTGTAGAATCTCACAATTTGTGCCCTTTTACAATACTGTAATTTCCTGAGGAACCACCTTGTAACTACTGCCAGACTTTTCACTTGCTCTCAAACAGGTGTTTTCAGGTTCCTTCTTCCTCTGGATTTACATTCACTTCTCTGCTTGTTCACCTCTCCAGGCATTATTTCTCAGTTGTCTTAGTGCAGTGGTTCTTGACCTATGGGTCCCCAGGTGTTTTGGCCTACAACTCTCAGAAATCTCAGCCAGTTTACCAGCTGTTAGGATTTCTGGGAACTGAAGGCCAAAACATCTGGGGACCCACAGATTAAGAACTACTATCTTAGTGCAATATAATAATACACACTTCCCTTATAACATACACCCCTCAGCTCTGAGAAATACAAAGCAACCAAGTATAGAAATACACAGAAAATTTAAATCAGCAACAACCTCATCATTAATCATTGCTGTTTTAATTAATGCTATGCATTGGTTTTAATGATGGTTTGTATTTGATTGTGTTTATATATTGTAATTGTGATGTAGCAGCCTTTTACCATTACTAATGTAAGCCATCCTGAGTCCCCCTTCGGGGGTAGAGAAGAGACGGGGTACAAATGCTAGAAATAATAATAATGAATAATAAATAAAAACAACAAGCTAAATATCAAGTAATGGAGAGATCATGATCCTGATTTATACACTGGAAGTGGCAAAATTTGCAGTTGTTCCATATGTCACTAACATTAGTGAGAGAGTGGCAATAAAATGAAATGAAGGAGCACTTCCTAAGCATTGTTCTCATCATGATGTCCAAAGAAAATTGAATGCACAATGGAAGGGAAACATTTCTTTGTCATATTTTGAAACCAAGCTGTTTTCCCCATTTGAAATGGATTAAGATTGCCTTGTAGTTCTCAGTTATATCCTCTGGGTGTCATACTTAAGCCAGCGTGGAAACCAGACAGAAACAGAAAGGATGAAGGAAAGGGATGGATGTTTCCTACAGAATGCTTGCTTCATCATCACTCTGCAGACTGGAAAACCGGATCACAGAGGCAAAGCAAGCTTGCCAAAAGGGGGGAATAAAACTGAGAAGTCTACAAAAATCAAGTGGAAAGGCTGGTAACTGCTTTTTTTCAAGGCTTTCCTGCATCCTGGTGAGAATTTGATTTTTTTAAAAGAAGACATGTTTCTTCATAGAGATAATTGCATTCTTTTGGGCATTTGATCTGATTCTTTTAAAAGGAGGACTAGTGTGCTATAGGGCAGGATGGACAGAAGACAGGAAGAGAATGGCTTGGCACTCACAAGGCAAGTACTGCTCCCCTTACTGCTTTCTTTGTCCTGCTTGGCTGCCCCAGAACAAATTCGTTATTCGATCCCTGAGGAGATGGCAAAGGGTTCCATTGTGGGGAATCTAGCCAAAGATTTGGGATTGAATGGCAGAGAATTAGCAAGGCGTAATCTACATGTTGCGTCTGTGAACAAAATGCAGTATTTCACTATTAGTGCAGAGAATGGAAACCTGTGTGTAAATGACAGGATTGACAGGGAGGAAATATGTGATACTGCTCCACTCTGTCTCGTTAATTTTGAAGTGGTGGTGGAAAACCCTGTAAATGTTTTTCACATCAATATTGTTATACAGGACATTAATGACAATGCACCACATTTCCTTAGTAGCATAATCAAATTGGAAATAATTGAATCAACTCTACCAGGCACCCGATTTCTTCTTGGGAAAGCTGAAGATCCTGACATTGGGATTTACTCCATCCAGAATTATCAACTTAGCTCCAATCTGTACTTCACTTTGGATGTTAAAGAGAGTCAGGATGGTAGTAAATTTGCAGACTTAGTGCTACAAAAACCACTGGATCGAGAAAGCGAAGAGACTCTTCACTTGATTCTTATAGCCATAGACGGAGGGGATCCAAAGAAAACGGGGACTGCACAGATATGGATTAACATCACTGATGCAAATGATAACTCACCTGTTTTCAGTCAAGAAATCTACACAGTTAGTGTGGAGGAAAATGTCCTAGTTGGGTCCCTTATATTCCAGCTTGTAGCATCTGATATAGATGTCGGTCCATACGGCCAAATCAGATATCATTTCAGCAATATACCACGGAATGCAAACAAGAAATTCAGGTTGGATCCAGTCGATGGCACAATTATACTTATAGAACATTTAGATTTTGAGGAATCCAAAGAATATACAATGACAGTGGCAGCAAAAGATGGAGGCGGATCAGTGACACATTGCAAAGTTGAAATAAGGGTTCTCGATAAGAATGACAATTACCCTGAAGTAAATCTGGTTTCCTTCTTTAGCCCAGTCTCAGAAGATTCTGAAACTGATAACTTAATTGCTCTGATAAATGTAAATGACAAAGATACTGGAGATAATGGAAAAGTTGCCTGTTATTTACAAGATAAATTGCCTTTCAAGATTCTACCTTCCTCTAATAATTACTACAAGCTTTTAACGGATAGTCCCCTGGATAGAGAAAGGATTGCTGAGTATAATATCACCATCACAGCCACTGACAAAGGAACCCCTCCTCTTTCCACATACAAAACAATTACACTGCAAATTTCTGATATCAATGACAATGCTCCTACTTTTGAGAAGTCTTTCTCCAACATCTACGTGCCAGAAAACAGTCCAGCTGGTGCCTCTATTTTTGCTATCAAAGCCTCTGACCCAGATACAGGCCCAAACGCAAAAATCATGTATTCCATCCTTACTAGCAACATTCAAGAGCTCCCCATCTCTTCCTATATTTCCATTAACTCTGAGACTGGCACCATCTATGCCCAGCGATCCTTTGACTATGAAGAATTCAGAGAGTTCCAGCTCCAGGTGAAGGCCCAAGATGGTGGATCTCCCCCTCTCAGCAGCAATGCCACACTCAGGGTGTTTATTCTAGACCGCAATGATAACACTCCACAGATCTTGTATCCTTCTCCAGAAAGCAAGGGAGCCAGCTTGTTTGAGATGGTGCCTCGTTCTGCTGAAGAAGATTATCTAGTCACCAAAGTGGTGGCAGTGGATGCTGATTCTGGACACAATGCCTGGCTCTCCTACCATCTGGTCCAAGCCACGGAGCCAGGCCTCTTCTCCATTGGATCTCATACTGGGGAGATCAGGACATCCAGAGCCTTTTTGGAGAGAGATGCTGTGAAACAGAGGTTAGTGGTGATGGTGAAGGACAGTGGGCAGCCTTCTCTCTCAGCCACTGTCACCCTGAACCTGGTGTTTGCAGAGAACTTCCAGGAGGCCCTTCCAGAAATGAAAAACCAGGCAAGGGACTCAGAAACTCAGGATGACCTCCAGTTCTATTTGGTGCTGGCATTAGCTGTGATCTCCTTCTTATTCCTCTTGGCAGTGATTTTGGCCATTATGATGAAAGTCCGGCAGTCAGGAAATACCCAATTTCTGCAGTGCTTTGGCCCTGTTCAGCATTCAAAAGCTAGTGCCATATTTCCTCCTAATTTTGAAGATGGGACTTTGCCTTATTCTTATCAGCTTTGCCTCTCCTCGGAGTCCCAGAGGAATGAGTTCACCTTCCTGACTCCCAGTGTTCAGATTGCAGACAATCTTCTTTGTGGTGAGAAGTTTGCTGTGCCTCTCACAAGCAATGGAGAAAAGAATTTAAATTCACACACGGATAATGGTGACAAGGTATGTTATTATTCATTGAAGGATTCATTCCTATCACGTTTTAATTGGCCTCACAATAATAACTTTTTACAATATAAATCTAATTTACTATCTGCTATTCTACTAATTGAGTAATTATTTCAGGTATGAGGCTTAAAGGACCTGATACTAAACAAAACTCTCCTTATAACTCAGTAAAAATGTTTAGGGCCATGATGACATGTTCAATTCTGGCACTGGATGAGTTCCAGATCAGAGAAACCACAGGCTATAAAAGTTGAGTCACTGGTAAAACAGACAGGGAGTCATATTTCTGGATGTGGTTATGATACTGTTTAAAACATGTAAAAGTTGATATGGTTCTGATTCTCATTCAACGCCTATAGCCAATATTTATCAATGTTGGTCAATACTGGGTTGTTGTAGGTTTTTCGAGCTATATGGCCATGTTCTAGAAGCATTATCTCCTGAAATTTCACCTGCATCTATGGCAAGCATCCTCAGAGGTTGTAAGGTTTGTTGGAAAAATTTATCACCTTGGGACAAGAAAATATTTATCACCTTGGGACAAGAAAAGCTGTAGCATTCCCATTAATGAAACTTCATTCTGAACTATGTGGCTCTACTGAGTGTACCTTGAAAATATGTATATGAAAGAAGAAAAGAGATTTTTAAATAAAAATCTTAGTTAGGGATTCTTGGGTATTAATGCATTCATACATCTCACAAACCTATATGTCAATTATGCTAACAAAGAATACATGATGAAAAGTGAAGAAAACATTGATATGTTGACTAGAGACAAAGCAAAAAAAAATCCCCATCTCATAGTAAATTCTAGGTTCTCCTTAAAATACCATTCAGTTTGATCATGATGCTTCTAAAATAGAAAAAGGTTGTGGGTGTGGCATTCTACATGTGTGAATCTCTGACTATGTGAAGTTTCTTTTTACTAAGTAAAGCCATCAGTTCATCCTGCTTAATATTATGCTGGTACTGGTAGCAGTTTTTGATCATCTTCAACAGATATATTTTCCAAGCTTATTATTTTTTTTTAAAAAAAACCTTTTGCTTCAAGAGACTGAACCTAGAGTTGTGTAAGGATGGATTTTCCATTGTGTTATGATTCCGTACGTTACACATATTTTAATTAATATTAGATGTTTGCAAATAAATCATACAGAAACATTCATATGTCAAGGAAGATTAACTTATTTCTCCATCAAACATAGAGATTTGTCATTTATTTTCAGGTAGAATGGCTAGAATGACACACCAGAGCTTTCCATAACTAATAGTTGAATAATGCTGTGGGATCCAAGCATTGGCCAAAATGCTCGTAGAAATCGGAATATTTCCCCCATATAATGTCGGAACTGAAGCTGAATCTTGAAGAGTATATCAAACTGACAATATAATTTATAGACTAAGGTTTTTGAAATCACAAAGTTGTTCTATGTATCCAACAGCCCAATACTTAGGTAGAGTTGAATAAAGATGTTTTCTTCAGAAGAGTGCCAAATATATTTTAATCAGTCAATTTCTGTATGAACAGTTCTCATAAAGCCAGTGGTGATAATGATGACATACATCAATATAAAAGATCAAAACTGAAATATTAATTGTAACTTTCAACAAGCAATTATGTAAGAAACAAACAACAGTATACTTATGCATGTTAATCAGAATAGATGTGCTTTAGGTTTCACTGTAAGATAATAAATACTTATATTACAGAGTGCCCAAGAAGACATATGTATTGTATCATGAATCATGAATTTGAATCTGAGTCATTACTTGAGTAGGTATAGTGAATAATTGACATTTACTTATGTGGATTCACCTATCAAGATGTGACTTGGGTTTAGTCTACTTGGGACAAACCAGTGGGATCAAGGTCATTGTTTTCAAGCTCATCAGGAAAGGACAACTGCAGTAGTCTTGGATAACAATCTTCTGTCCTGAGAATGCTAAAATGTGAAAACCCAAAATAGTGAGAAGACTGTTTGTGGTTTAGAAATATGAGTATTGCTTAATGTTAAACCATTCCAGAGGTCCTACAGCCTATATTAAAGGTGAATGGTTGTTCCTGAAGGCATCTAGGAAGTCTGGAGGAATCAACTGTCACAAAACATGTGGAGGTCAAAGACAACACCAGATGCTATTATCTCCCAACATAAATGGTAAACAGAGTCATTTTGTCTCAATAAAAAGGTTTTATTTCCTTTTTCCTTCTCATGCTCATTTGGTTGTTGGTATTAATCAAACATTGTTATCGGTATTAATGATTCTGATATTATAATGAGGTTAAATCATTACAAGATGATACAGAAAAATGCAAAAAAAAATCCTCTTTTTCGATATCCAAAAAGTTACATACACTATTATCACTACACATATGTAGTAGCCTGTCCCCATTTCCTTCATGTTATTTCCTTAGAAAAAAGAACACTTGCACTTCTCCATCTCAGACTCAGTGTGTCACTGTTGGCTAAGAGAGTTCAGATGGTAGAGCTGAAAATTCATTTTCCAATGCTGCAGTGTGATTCCAGCCAGATCAAGGAAACAGCAGGACATAGGAACAATGAAACAGACAGAGCCAAATTATTTCATTGGATCAAAACTTCAGAAGATATTCAACATATTACATTAATGAATATTTTCCCATACTGATGGGATTTTAAAACATCTGAATTTGCTCAGTCACAGACATCAGGAATAAAGCAGGTTTTGCAGCAAGCAGGATGGATGACAGGAACAAAGATAGCAGCGGATCTATAAGAAGGCAAGTACCTCTCATCTTATTGTTGTCTTTGTTCTGCAAAACTGCCTCAGAAAACATTCAGTATTCAGTCCCTGAAGAACTGGAAAAGGGTTCCATTGTGGGGAACCTTGCCAGAGATCTGAAGCTGAGTACTATAGAACTAGCAAAAAGCAATCTACGTATCCTTTCCCTAGGTGAAAAACAGCATTTTACCATCAGTGCAGAAAATGGGAACCTTTATGTAAATAACAGGATTGATAGAGAGGAAATATGTAGGAAAAGTAAATCCTGTGCTATCAGTTTTGAAGTGATGGTTGAAAATCCTATGAATATTTTTCATCTAGTTGTAGAGATCCAGGATATAAATGACAATGCACCACATTTTGTGCACAGTGATATCAAGCTAGAGATCAATGAATTAACTTTGCCCGGAACTACTTTTAACTTAGAGCAAGCTGAGGATCCTGACATTGGGGTGAATACTCTCAAGGACTACCACCTTAACAATAATAAATATTTTGCACTGGAAGTCAGAGAAAGAGAAGATGGGAACAAATGTGCAGAATTAGTATTACAAAAACAGTTGGATCATGAAAGTGAAAGTAGTTTCCACTTAATACTTACTGCTGTGGATGGAGGTAACCCTCCCAAAACTGGGACAGCCAAAATATGGATCATTGTAATTGATGCCAATGACAATCCACCAGTCTTCAGCCAAAAAATGTATATGGTGACGCTGAGTGAGAGTGTACAAAGTGGATCTTTAGTAGCACAGGTGACAGCCACTGACAGAGATGCGGGTTCTAATGGAGAGATCCGTTATGGCTTTAGAAATGTCCCTGAACATGTCAATCAGAAATTCAAGTTGGATTCAAAAGATGGGAAAATTACAACTAAAGCAGCAATGGATTTTGAGGAAATAGAAAAATATGAGATGACCGTAGAAGCAAGAGATGCTGGTGGATTAGCAGCTCAGTGCAAAGTGGAAATAAAACTATTAGATGAGAACGACAATGCCCCAGAAGTGATCCTTGCCTCCTTATCCAGCCCAATGCCTGAGGATTCTGCACTGGGAACTCTGGTAGCTTTCATCAATGTTAAAGATAAAGATTCTGAGGATAACGGGAAAATTATTTGCAATTTAAAAGACATTTTGCCATTCAAAGTAATGTTTACGTCCAATAATCTATATAAGATTCTTACAGACGGACTTCTGGACAGGGAAACTTCTCCAGCATACAATATCACAGTCATAGCAACAGACAAAGGCACACCTCCTCTTTCAACAGAGAAGACCATTTACCTAAAGATTTCAGATATCAATGACAATTCTCCTTCCTTTGACAAACCATCTTATACTGCCTATGTACCAGAGAATAATCCTTCAGGCTCCTCCATTTTCCGGGTCCAAGCCTCAGATCCAGATCTGGAACGCAATGGCCAAATCACATACTCCCTCCTCAGAAGCAACATTCAGGATCTGCCTCTCTTGTCTTACCTCTCCATCAACTCTGAAAGTGGCATCATTTATGCTCAGCGTTCATTTGATTACGAACAGTGCCAGGAGTTTCAGGTGGAAGTGAGAGCCCAAGATGGAGGCTCCCCTCCCCTCAGCAGCACGGCCACTGTGAAGGTCTTCATCCTGGACCAGAATGACAAGAGCCCTCAAATTCTTTATCCTTCTCAGGGAATGGAGGGCTCAGCCTTGTTTGAGATGGTTCCTCGCTCAGCTGAAGAGGGTTATCTGGTGACCAAAGTGGTGGCAGTGGATGCCGACTCTGGGCACAATGCTTGGCTCTCCTACCATCTGGTCCAAGCCACTGAACCAGGGCTCTTCACAATTGGAGCTCATAATGGTGAGATCAGGACATCCCGGTCATTTTTGGAAAGAGATGCTGCCAAGCAGAGACTTGTGATCTTAGTGAAGGATAATGGCCAGCCACCACTATCCAGTACTGTGAGTTTGAATCTGGTCTTTGCCGAAACCTTCCAAGAGGCCCTTCCAGAAATTAACAGCCAACCCAGGGACCCAGAGTATCAGTCTGACCTCCAGTTCTATTTGGTCCTTGCTTTGGCTTTGATTTCCTTCTTATTCCTCCTGACAGTGATTCTAGCTATTCTGACGAAGATTCGAAGATCAGGAAGTCCCAAATTTTTGGAGTGTTTTGGTCCAGTTCCCCATTCGAACAATGCTGTCATATTTCCACCAAACTATGAAGAAGGTACACTGCCTTACTCCTATCAGCTCTGCTTATCCTCTGAGTCCAGGATACAGGAATTTTCATTTCCAGCTCCTAGTGTTCAAATTGCAGATAATATGTCTGGCAATCAGAAATCTGATGTCCTTTTGCTAGATAGTCAAAGAAATATTTTAAATACAGAGATGAATCAAATTGATACGGTGAGTTTTAATTTTTTCTGGATATTTATTTTCAATTTTTGCTGCTGTTGGTAGTGTCAAGAGTAATATTAATATTATGCTAAGAATCTGAAATGCCATACTAATTATAATATATGGTGGGTTGGATACATAATTAAAATACAAACAGCATTTTTCTACAGTATACTTTTCACCCTTCAGATGTCATATAATTGCCTCCTTCTTCACTTATATGTCCTTTCTTTGGGTATATTCTTGAAATGTCTACTTGTGTCAGCCATAAAGGACATGGAAATGCGCTCACAGGTAATCAGTTCAACTGCCACTACCCTTCCTCATCTATCCATGGGTAATGGGCAGCCACAACAGCAGTCCTTTGGGGGCTTAACAGCTGGAGAGAATAGGTTTTGGACATTTTGCCAAGGGCTACAGCATAGTAATCTACCCTCCCCCTCAAAGAAAAGAAAGGAAAAAACAAGAATGGTGTGTTTATCAGCTACACTTAAAGACATGAAAATTATCAACAAGCTTCCAGCCAATGATGCATGCTAGGTAAATCTTTGCTGCAATACCGTTAGCCCAAACAAACTTACATTTAAAAAAAAATAAATCAACAACAGCATGAACACAAGAAATCAAGTCAACTGTGGTACAAAATGTATATAAAATAGGACAGACATGTTTAACATGTTCCTTAACAGATAAAACTGTTGTTTTCTTTCTGCACAAAGTGTTTATAGTATGAATTTTGCAACAGAAAGCACTTGAAAAAGAACTTTTATTCCCAAAATGATCTTAATCCAAAATTATTTTGGTAAACTGCAATTTTTAAGTCCCAAAACATTTAGAGTTTTCAAGTTAAGTTCTGCAGCTTGAATTTTATTTGAGCCACTTTGTCTAGACCAAGAGCTCAATTCTCAGGCATGAAAATCATCTCCACACAGAACCTCGAGGTTCTTGTTATTCATGGCAGGTATATTGTTTCTCACCCAGTCTGTTGTCATCTCAGGAAACCAGCTGAGCACCTGCACCAGTTCATTTGATTGAAATGGCATGCAGAAATAGAGTTCAGTCTCTTCAAAGTACTGCTATAACCCCTCATGGCTTCCTCCAACATATTTATGCATATTGAGAAAGGGGGCACATAACATCTTTTAAAAACCAAGTCCTGGGTCAGCAGGAGCAGGGGCATGGGGGTGGTAGCCATCATTTGCTACTGGGCCTCCAACTCTGGACTTTTCCAATGAACAAAGGTGTTCATATCTTGTGGGGGTTTCAGCTTGTCAGTGATGCCATTTTCCAGGATACTCAAATTCATTCAAATTCTCCTGCCCCCAGTCTTTCATTCAAACAGCATTCTCTAACCATTAAGCATAGTATTCAATTGGTTGTTTTGGTTTATTTTTCACTATTACAGTTTGGCCCTTTTTTCTTCCCTAAACATGACAGCTACTAAAGTAGTGAAACTTTTAATATACATATTGTCTTGTACGTATTGGCATTTGATGAATTAAGTTGACATTCGCACAGCAGAATATGATTTTAGAATAACTATCTATTACACCATTCATAAAAATGATTGTATGCAGAGATGTGGGGAGAGAGTATTATGGAACCCAGATTACACGACCTCTGGTGTTTTGCTATTAAGAGAATGAAAAAGAGCAGAGACCTCTACCCCTGGCTTAGTTTCAGCACCATGTCAAACTCTCTCTAGAATCAGCACTTGAGGTACTTCAAGAAACTCGGCAAACAGCAACATGGATTTATGTCATTCAAGAAGGAGATGCAAAAGCTGGAATATGTACGGAAAAGAGTGACTGACCAATAAGTGTCTGGAAACTTAGATCTATTGAGGAATAACTGGAGCGGTAATTTTTTTCTCTTCTGGAGAAGAGAGGATGAAGAGAATATAATAGACATTTCGGATAATTAAAATGCTGTCATGTAAAGGAAGTAGCAAGCTTTGTATCTGCTGCTTTAGGCATAGAACCCAAACAAGTGAGTATGAAGTGTAAGAATGGAAATTGATAGGAATTGTTTGACAATGGAATGGATTACATCAGAGAATGGTAAACTCATTTTCATTTATGAGTTTAAACAATGGGCTTCTGTGTGTTTTTGTGTGGATTACCAGCACTAGAGGATTGGGCTCGGTGGACTTTGGGATTCCTTTCACTTATGATTCTATGATAGTATTACATCAATAATATTAAGCAAGGTTGTGCTTGCTTAATAATATGCGAAACTTACATCGTGCATTTCATATATCCAAAGGGCTTCACAGACATTTTCATAGCATTTATTACATTTTCCTTTCCTCCGTCAGTACCCTTATATCTCAAACTCAGAAGCAATCATGGTCAGGAATGTCTTCCAGAAGTAATATCTGAACTGAAATGGTTCTGAATTGTAGTACATTACAGAGACCTCACACATTAGAGTAAGGCAATTTATTTGAATCATTTCCAATATTCATACATAGATATCGAGACACAGAGGCTTCCCCAGATCCGAGAATCCTAATTAGGTACAGCTCTCAGACTTTAGGAAAAAACTCTCTAAATACAGACCTATGCACAGAGGGCTTTCTTTCTCCAGATATGTACAGTGACCCATGGGTGGCCAAGGAAGAGCCAAGAATAACCATGTTATATCAGAAGTTTAACTTAGGGTATGATTAATAATAATAATAATAATAATAATAATAATAATAATAACAACAACTACTTTATTTTTATACCTTGCCAACCATCTCCCCAAGGGGACTTGGGGCGGCTTACAAAGGGACAAGCCCAGAAATAAAGATAAAGATAAAATTAAAATCAATCAATAAAATAATGAAACAAACACAGTCATAATAACATCATAAAAACAATATGGCTGAGATAAAAGAAGCATAGCTAAGATCAGGCTCGATGATTCCAACAATTCCTAGGAAGAGCCCAAGAAAGGTGCCAAAGTCAAATGAATAAGGCTGGGGAATATTATTGTCAAAATGTCGAGGTAGCCTAAACAAGGGTCAAAGTAAAGTGCAGAGCTTAAGGTAGGAACAGGACAATTTCTGGTGAACTGCCTAATCAAAGGTGCAATGGAACATCCAGGTTTTTAATTCCCTCTGAAAGGAGGACAAGGTGGGAGCCTGTCCGATCTCCCTGGGGAGGGAGTTCCAGAGCCGAGGGGGCACCACCTTTTGTAGCCATTTTCAATATGCTTTATTTCTTCAGGAATAACATGTAAATAACATGTAAAGTTTCTTCCCCACCCTTACCCCTACCCCTACCACCAAGTAGGAAAAATAAGAAAGCAAGTAGTCTCTAAAAATGTAGTGCTTTATTACACCAGCCTGTTGTCTTGCAACAATTGCATTATTGAAGTAAATTGGAACATGCCATATTGTCATACTTATCTGCAATTGCACTATTATGCCACTCATTTGAAAATAATCATTATCACACTTGGGGACTATATGATTGCAGGGGAGGAAAGAAAACAATCAGGAGCAAATTTGCAGATTTCAGTTATAAACGAACAAACAACTCTAAATTGAGAGGGGAAAGGAGGCTGGTAGGGAGTCTAGCATTGCTTCCTTCACTCAAGGCAGCAGTCCTACACTACCCTGGAAGAAGGAGTGCTGATTTCAAAGCTTTGGGGGGGGGGGGGATTAAAGGAGATAACAAGGAATTGGGTGAAGAAAGAGTCGATTTTACTGATAGTTGGGGGCACGGGGGAGGGATGGGAATAGGTTGAATTAAGGAGTCGGGTTTTCTGGGGAAGGAGTGAAATCAAACTAGCCCTGCTAAGCTTAGCTTTCCCTTCTCTGGGGCTTATTCTTCCACAATGAAATTATCTGCTTGGGAAAGCAGGGGACAGGGAGGGAAAGAGGAGGAAATCATGCCCACTCTCACCACATGACTGCCAGTACAAGGGTCTATCAATATTTGGAACTATTGATGGGAATGTTGGTTTTCCATCAATGGTTTATATGTAAATCAGCAATATGAGATAATCAATTCTGTGTGATAAGTAATGAAGTTATATCCTGCTGTAATTGTAATATATCAGCTTCGTGTGGTAAAGTAATTAGATCTGATTTTTACATCACACTGGGCAAAGTAGCAAATGGTGAGGCAGATACCTAATTCACTAAAGATGGGTATATGCATATTTCTCAGTTTTGTGATAACTAATTAGAACCTTCTGATTCAGAAGAATTGTTCCTCTGGGAGTCATTTATCAGAAAAAGAGCAATGGTGAGGAGAGATGGTGCTAGCTTTATGTCCTACTTTAGGCTTCCTAAATATACATGGTTGAGTACTATTAAAAACAAGATGAAATACTAAATGGCTCTTTGGTCCAATATAAAAAAATCCCATAGAAATCTCTCCAGGTCTTTCATACTTACCAACACTCTTCACATTCTCTATGTGCACTTGTCGTTCCATTGTTTCTAACTGCTCAGTAAGTGTAGCTTGGTAATGTGATTTGCATTAACACTGATATTTTGTGACTGTACTTACACCTGTGAATTCCAGTGTCTGTTTCAGAATTTTATCATTCAGTTCACTTATGTCACCCTGGAATATAATTGTTGTGCATAAAATCATTATATCGGCAATCTTTGATAAATAAAATAAATTATTCTATTAATAAACTAAGTTATTATCTAACTCAAAATCTCAACATTAAGATTCAGCACATAAGACAGGTCAGTGAATTTAAGCCAGATGAGGTGTTAGGTTGGATCCTGATTTCAGTATGTGTAAGTGAGCTGGGGAAAGTGGACTTCCCCGTCTTCTCTTGTCCATGGCAGCCTTTACAACAGCTTCATCACAGGGGACTTTTTTAGCATCCTAGGATACTTCCCCACCAGTCCAGCAACAGATGGGCATGCTGCCCATCACATGACATTGCTGAACTTCCAGTTGAGACCCTACCCACAACCAAAATGGAAACATCCTAGGAAACTTCCCTCCAAACACGGGTGTTTGTTCATGTTGTGCTGGCTCCAATGGAGCCAGCATGGATTCATGCTGCTTTGTTGATGCTTTCCCCATGTGATGGAGGAAGCATCACCACAAGACTGGTAAAATGACATGGAAGCAGGCAAAATGGCATGGGGGGGGGGGTCCCCATGTGATGAAGTCCCAAATCTCCCCCTAGTCCTTCATACTTACAGGGGGTTAGGAAATCTGTTTGGATAGGTTGAGCAACAGTATATTGGTAGGAGATAAGAAAAAACCCCAAATCAGGCAGTAAGAATTTCTGCAAAAAAGGAAATATTTTAAGATTCAACTATTGCTGTATTACACATACAGAAAGAGAGAGAAAAATCTCCAGAAGTGTCAAAAGTTTCCAGTGGTTTTTTGTTATTTTACTTTCATATTTCTAGGTTTGCATTCAGACTATTTCTTGAAATCCCTCAGTTTCTCTCCCTCAGCCACTCACCATGTTCTTTCTCTTCCTCCTTCCCACTGATCATTTGTCACATTTAGACATTTCAGAAATTGATTTTCACCCATTTCCACTAAGCATTGTTTATTATTGTTCAAGAGTTATAGTCAAAAGTGGTAAAGTGCTTTAGCGCTATAACACTAATAAAACATTAGGATCATATTATGTTGGTGCAACCATTCCTTTTTTCCTTGCTAGATCTCTGTAGAATCTGTGCCATGGAAGCAATTGCTATTTTACTGGTGGTAGCCATCTTAGCTATTTCTGGTAGACTACAGGCAACCAGGTAGATAAACATTAGGTTTTGGAAAATACTGGATTAATTTAAACTGACTTGGGAAGAGAAAATCCTTGATCATGCCAGCAGTTCCAGGAAATACTTCAGGATAAAGATAGAAGGCAATATCAGGGCTCTCCAAAATATTATCTGTTTTCACAGGAACAAAACCTTCACATCTGACGGGACTCAGAAAAAGAGACATAGATAAGGAATATCACCTTTCTGTGATGTAGTAGAACATCTAAAATGTCAGCTGTTGGCTTAGAAAGGAAGGAGAGGAAATTGCACTATAATACCTATAATATGAGAAGAAATATTGTGAGAAGTTATTAATCCCTGGAAATTATACATCAATGAGGGAAACCACTTTGATTATATCCAAAAGATATCAATGGGAACAGGCAGATGTGTAAATCATGTGAAATGAATAATGAAGCTTGGAAGCTAAGCCATTGTTACTACTAGGATGGGAAACTGCCAGTGAATACTGAGTGCAACAGATGATTTCAGAGGTGGAAAATCCACATTTAAGTATTTCTTGTTGAATAAAACCATATGAGATTAATGGAGTCAGCATAGGTCAAGGCTCTCTGATTTGGAGTTACAATATTAAGTGTACGTACTTACTAGTCAAACAACATAAAACAATAAATCTGTCTAACATCTCTTCTTCGAGAAAGGTATAACATTGTTACTGTCTGGATGTCACTTAAGTGCTCTGTACTGCTGCCTGAAGAATTATTGGTGTTACTTCACCTGCCACCCCATCCCAATATCTTTGATGTAACCTATCTTCATTTATTTCCCTCCTTATAACAAACATTTTAGCAAAACCTCCAAGTAAATTACCCTTGCGGCAAGTAGGCTTAGGTATGTTTGACTCATAACATTCTCTTTCCTTTGTTATTGCTTCTGTTATCATCCGTTTTAAGCTTGGTTGGATCATAATCTCTTTGCTTCTGCTATTTGGTAAACAATCTTGGAGCCTGAGAAACAATATTAAATGAAGGAGGACTATTGAGTTTAAAAAATCTTGGGTACACAATATGAATCTTCTGATGGAGTATCAACAATTGTGTGTTGTATGTCTGAAAAGGGATTTGGAACCATGAAAGAGGTGCAAATGCTGTGATAAACTGTTCAGAATAGTTGACTCTGCTAATCTCAGGAATTTTTGTTTCCTTTCTACCATACACCTTGGACTTCTTTCTTAGGTCTCCAAAAAGCTCTTCTCACAATCCAGTTTATCACTTCTCATGGGAACCATTCACACTATTAGAATTAAGAGTGTTATGGTTCATCTAAACACCATGGTTCTGTCTTATGAAGTTCTGGGAAGTGCATTTGCTGCTAAAAATAACAAAACCCAGAATTCCATAGAATGGAACCATCAAAATTAAAGCGGGATGGACAAACTAAAACTATATACTATGAATGAATGGGTCCAGGGTGCTGATCTGGTGTAAGATTGCAAGATGGGGGGAGGGGGAGGATTCACTTCGACGTGGTATTGGAGATCAACAGGGTCTAATATGGATGCAGTGGTGCTCCAGAAAGCCTCTGGAGATCTCTCTCCAGGACCTGAAACTTCATTTGCAGCTCTGAAGGAGATCTCTGATCTCTTTTGTCCTATCAAGGGATTCAATTTGATAGCCCTTTGCATATTCCAATAAATGATGTCTGAGGCATCTGGGAGAGGAACAGCAATTAAATCTGGTTGCTTAACTTTCCTAACACAACACTAAACAAGTGCAGATTTTTTCCATTGGTTCATTTTGTAAGTGGATAAAAGAGTCAAGTCTGTGCAAATATTTTATTTGACGGATGGCAGGGGGAAGATACTGGATTACAACTGTTGATTCATATAAGCTGTTTCAAATAAAAGCAAATTACTTACATATGTATCCATGTTTTGTTGATACAAATTTATGAAGAGATGCCATATATTCTTTCAAATAAAATCAATATGGTAATAATGCTCCATGATGCCCAGGATTCTGTTCAAATGCACATTATTTCACAACATTGAAAGTTCCTTTTCAGAATTGTTAATTATCATGAAGTACAAAGAAATCTGTTGCTATATCTTGTTTCTGTGTTGAAAAAAAATGCTTGTCATATTATCAGTGGCACTACTTACATATTACAGTGGTGCCTTGATATTCACTAGGTTTCAGAACCCAGTTCCCATCCCTGTGGATACCAAAATCGGTGGGTGCTCAAGTCCCATTATATAAAATAGCAGAGAAAAATAGCATCCTTTATATACAATGGCAGTGCTACCGAGTGCCTTAAGAACTGAAATGACATGAGGTTGCAGCAGAGTATGCCTGCATATAGTGTAGTACTTAGTATGTGGCAAAAGCAAGGCTTGTTTTGGGAAAGATTAAAAAACCAAGGCATGACTGGATGAAGCCATGAATTCAGAAACTGTGAATGTGGAGGGCCAGCTGTAGTTTTATATTACTTTCTTTTACCTTTTTTTAAGAAAGAGATTTAAAATGGATGTTATAACATCTTTTAGACATAAATTTTGAAAATAATCAGAAATCATGAACTCGGATAAAGCAGCTCAATTTTACTTGTTCAATTACTTTTTGAAATATACCATAGTTTTGCTCTTAATAAATCAAAATTACTCATAAGTGCCTCTACATACCCATTAGTTCAATGTCTAATTACTTCCAGGCAGACCAAAATGAATAAACAGTTCATTATATGATATCTTCAGAATCATAACGTATCTGAGAAAACCAATTAAAATAGAAGACTGTTAGTTGGAAACAGATAATTATATATGACGATAGCAACACTTAAGGAAATGCAAAAACACAATCTCAATTAATTCCATTCCTATTTGAGAGATTCTATTACAGTTCTCTCAAAGAGCCTCACGGTGTCACTGTTAAGCCAGTATGGAAGGCAGAGAGAGAGATCATATATAGGAGATTCATTGAGGCTTTATCAAAAGCAGTTGGTTCATTCTCAAGGAAACAGTAGAGGATAAAGGCAAAGCAACATTGCTGAATAATAATAATAATAAACAGTGGAAAGGCAGTTTCTTTTTTGGAACAGATAATTCCTGAACACAGATGAGAAACTGATTATTTTTTAAAGAAAGGCTTCATTTTAATACAACCAAATGGACAAAAGGCATGAAGAGAATGGCTGGGCAATCGGAAGGCAAGTACTCTGTCTCTCATTGTTGTCTTTGTCCTGTTGGGCTGCTGCAGAAGAGATTATTTATTCTATCCCTGAGGAAATGACAAAGGGTTCTATTGTGGGAAATCTTGCCAAGGATTTGGAATTAAATATCAAAGAATTAACAAGAAGAAATGTGCATGTTGTCTCGGTTGCCAAAAAGCAGTACTTTGGTGTGAATGTAGAGAATGGAAACCTCTACATGAATGACAGGGTGGATAGAGAGCAACTATGTGACTTAGCTCCAGTTTGCTTTCTTAACTTTCAAGTGGTAGTTGAAAATCCCCTCAATATTTTCCATGTTAGTGTAGCCATTCAGGATATTAATGATAATGCACCTCATTTCCTCACTGACAATATCAACTTAGAGACAAGTGAATTAACTTTACCAGGCACCCGATTTCTCCTGGGTAAAGCTGAAGATCCAGACATTGGTGTGAATTCTCTCCAGAGCTATCAGCTAAGCCCTAATCAGTATTTCACTCTGGAAGTTAGAGAGAGAAAAGATGGGAATAAATATGCTGAACTGGTGTTGCAGAAACCACTTGATCGAGAAAATGAGCCAAGGATTCACCTAATTCTTACAGCCCTGGATGGGGGTGAACCTAGAAAGTCTGGGACTGCCCAGATATGGATCAATGTCACTGATGCCAATGACAACCCACCCATTTTCACTCAAGATGTCTACAAGATCAGTCTGCATGAAAGTGCACCCGTTGGGTCTCAGGTGCTCCAGGTTCTTGCTTCTGATAAAGATGAAGGTACAAATGCCCAGATCAGATATGAATTCAGCAACATACCAGCAAATAGCCAGAGGATATTCAGCCTAGATCCCATTCTTGGCATAATCTCTCTCATGGAACCATTGGATTTTGAGGAAACCAAAGAATATACAATGACAATTGCAGCCAAGGATGGAGGAGGATTGATTACACACTGCAATATTGAAATAAGTATACTTGATGAAAATGATAATGCACCAGAAGTCACTTTAGCCTCTGTGTTTAGCCCAGTTCCTGAAAATGCATTGTCTGGAACTGTGATTGCTCTAGTAAATATAAATGACAAGGATAGTGGGGATAGTGGAAAGGTTGCCTGCTATTTACAAGATGGTTTACCCTTCAAGATTCTTCCTACAACTAATAACTATTATAAGATCCTAACTGAAGGGCTCCTGGACAGAGAAAATACTCCTGCGTACAATATCACCATCACAGCAACTGACAAAGGAACTCCTCCTCTTTCTACACACAAAACCATCCCCCTACAGATCTCTGATATCAATGACAATGCCCCCGCTTTTGAGAAATCTTTCTCCAACATCTACGTGCCAGAAAACAGTCCAGCTGGTGCTTCCATTTTTACTATCAAAGCTTCTGATCCTGATACAGGCCCAAATGCAAAAATCATGTACTCCATCCTTAGCAGCAACATTCAAGAACTTCCCATCTCTTCTTATATCTCCATTAACTCTGAGACTGGAACCATCTATGCCCAGAGATCCTTTGACTATGAAGAATTCAGAGAGTTCCAGCTCCAGGTCAAGGCCCAAGATGGAGGATCTCCCCCTTTCAGCAGCAATGCCACACTCAGGGTGTTTATTCTGGACCGCAATGATAACACTCCTCAGATTTTATATCCTTCACCAGACGCCAAGGGATCCACCTTGTTTGAGATGGTGCCTCGTTCTGCTGAAGAAGATTATCTAGTCACTAAAGTGGTGGCAGTGGATGCTGATTCTGGACACAATTCCTGGCTCTCCTACCATCTGGTCCAAGCCACAGAGCCAGGCCTCTTCACCATTGGATCTCATACTGGGGAGATCAGGACAGCCAGAGCTTTTCTGGAGAGAGATGCTGTGAAACAGAGGCTAGTGGTTGTGGTGAAGGATAATGGTCAACCTTCTCTCTCAGCCACTGTCACCCTGAACCTGGTGTTTGCAGAGAACTTCCAGGAAGCCCTTCCAGAAATGAAAAGCCAGGCAAGGGACTCAGAAACTCAGGATGACCTCCAGTTTTATTTGGTGCTGGCTTTAGCTCTGATCTCATTTTTATTCCTCTTGACGGTGATTTTGGCCATTACACTGAAGCTCCGGCAATCAGGAGGTCCCCAGTTCCTGCAGTGTTTTGGCCCTGTTCCCCATTCAAAAGCAGGTGCCATCTTTCCCCCTAATTTTGAAGATGGAACTTTGCCTTATTCCTACCAGCTTTGCCTCTCCTCAGAGTCCCAAAGGAATGAATTCACCTTCCTGGCACCCAAAGTTCAGGTTGCCAATAATCTTCTTACTAGTCAGAAATCTGGGGTACCTCTCACAGTCAACGGTGAAAACAACTTAGATTCTCAGATGGATTATGTTGACAAGGTAAGATATTTGATGTAGGAATTAGTTCAGTTGCAGAGTGCTTAATCCATCTTCATAGTTGGCAATATTGCTATAATGAAATTCATATACAGGGATTCCCGAAGTTACAAACAAGATAGTTTCTGTACATTTGTTCCTAAGTTGAAATTGTATGTAAGTCAGAACAAGTACATTTTTAAGAGTAGCTCCACACACACACACATGTGCATGCGCTTTGGGCAGCATAGGGAAGGGTTAACATCCCTTGGTATTGGTTTTGCTATCTTTGCCCCTGTTCAGAAGATTTCACCTCACTTTCTGTCCCTGTGATAATTAGATTTTGAAAAAAAAATGGCGTGTTGTGAAAACAAGGATTCAGCTTCAGTAGATACAAATTTTCCCCACAGTAATTCTTCCAGGACTGAATTTCCCTTCCAAGGAGTAGATTTTACTCACTTCCTGTTGTCTCATCCCCTTTACTATGAGTTATTTGTAAGTCGAATCTTGTTCTTAACTTGGGGACACCCTCTGTAGGGCTCAAGGACATCCTAAGAGATAAACTAGAGTATTGACCAACAGAAGTTGTTTGTACCTATTTTAAAGGAAGCATAAAAAGAATTAATTCTGTCTTTGGAAGTAATGCTATCATTATATTATTGTGCTTACCTACTCCTGAGTAAGCAGAGATGTGGTGTTCTCATTGCTTTTGATCCAAGTGTTTGTGAAAACTAAGTAGAGTACAACAGGATTACTTGTGTACCTTTGGTAGGTATTTCAGGAGCTGTGTTATAATGTTAAAAAAAATAACCCACATACCATTTGAACCATACTATGATCCTATAGAACCTGAATTACTTTATGAAAAGCATTTTCATGGTATTATGATACATGATCTCTAGCTGTTCATAAAATTAAAATACATCCTGTTTTTTGTTTCCTTGACTGTATCAAATAAACCATGCGAGGGTGGAAAAACATATTTGAACATTTTCTTTTCTGCCCCATTAAAATTTTTCACACAGAAAAATGTTCTACGAATGGATTAAATGAATTGATGGTGTTCAGCATTTCTGAATGCCTTCATATTGCCTGTTGACTTACAGCAACTGAAATAATTTTATGAGTTTTTCTTAGACAAGAATATTTAGAGGTAGTTTTGCTGATTTCTGCCTCTAAAACATGCCTTATAGTACCTGGTATTTGTTTCCAGTCTTCCATTGATTACTAACCAGGGCTGACCCTGCTTATCTGATGATTTGGTTCCTTTTGGGTATTTAGTCTTGGAGGTGCTGCTAACAGGGAAAGAAAAGGAGCAGCATTTATTCAGACAACACATTGTACCTTTCTTTCATTGGTGAGAGTATGTATGGGTGGGTGTGTATAGTCAATCTGTTGCCAGAGGCGGTCATAATCCATTTTTGATTTTACAGCCAGTCTCCATTTAAGTGCTCCAAGTTGTATGGAGGCTCCCGCTATGCTGGACTTCTGTTGGGAGAGGGTCCAGTACCAGAAGTTCTATACAATTTAGCCCCATTCTACACTGCCATATAATACAGATTATCAAACATATAATACAGATTATATCCTTTGAACTGGATTATATGAGTCTACACTGTCATATAATCCAGTTCAAAGCAAATAATCTGGATTTTATATGGCAACGTAGAAGGGCCCTTAGAGAAGCTGCAGTAAGAACATCCATAAAAGTGGATTAAGCACCTCTGTGGCTGTGGATCGATTGGTAATCCAACAATATTTTGCCCTTCCCCTCTTACACTCCTGAATAAGTGGAGAAGGGGCAAATCCTTTGCCAGCAAGGCACTAGAATAACAGCATTGCTAAAGTAATATCAGAGATCTTGAAAAATACTACTTTAATATAATTATGTAGCATTCCACTCCATAGTATTCCAGTTTTTGAATATTCAGCTACTAGACTTGTACGCATTAGCGTTTTAATAGAGAGATATGGGTGAAACCCACACATCTACAATAGCAGGAAACAGCTAAGGAGCTAGGTGTACTGGTCATCAATAACAGAACACTGACAGCCTTTTTGAACATATGATGAAAACTGAACTATGACACACTGGGTAGTTAATTCAGTCTTACTTAGGCGATCCCTTGTTGTCCAAGTAGGATTGTCTTCCAAGATCGGTGTACTAGCGGTGGGTCCATAGGTGACTGTGGAGCCCTATTCTTGATCTGCATGTTCTCCTGCAGTGAGGGCATTGGTTTCCAGGTGGAAGGTTGGCTTGATGCGCCTTCCTCTTGGCATGTTTCTCTCTTTCACCCTTTATTTGTGCCTCTTCAAATTCTACAGTACTGCTGATCACAGCTGACCTCCAGCTGGAGCGCTCAAGGGCTAGAGCTTCCCAATTTTTGGTGTCTATGCCACAAGTTTTAAGGTTGGCTTTGAGCATATCTTTAAAGCTCTTTTCCTGTCCTCCAACATTCCGTTTTCCATTCTTGAGATCGGAGTAGAGAACTGCTTTGGGAGACAGTGGTCAGGCATCCAGACAATGGTTCAGTCTGATATAACAGAGATTTCATTACAGAGTTGTATTGGGTCCTTTGAGAAAATAACTTCCAACTCTCCTCCTAAAACACATTCGGTGAGCTCATTACAAATTCAAACCTTTTAAAGCAAGACTGAAATGGTATACATGAAGAAATCAGTATGTGAAATGTCTATGTCACCTTAAAAAATTACAAATATGCTATGATAAAAATAAGCTCACTTCCATTTCTAGTTTCTCTAAAGTGTTTGTTCAAGAGCAAGTATTCAAAGACATTGCTGTGCTAGTCTGGATTAGTGTGCAAAGAGACCTTGTAGCACATTCGGGGTTTTGAGAGAAAAAACTGTGTAGTATAAGTTTTCGTAGACTGAGTCTACTTCATCAGATGCAAATGAAAAGCAAGGCAATTATTGTTGACATAAAATTGTTAGAAATACAAAACAAGTGAACAAAATAAAACTTTCAGAGACTTGAGTTTTTACCATTATCCAGATATTTTGGATGTCATCTTTTAAGCAGAAAGTGTCTATTTCACATGGAGAAATATGTGAGTGCTGCAAAGCTTGTATTTATTCATTCTAGTCATTATCTAGGGTGGTTCAGAGCGTTATCAGTTTCATTAAAGAAAGATAAATTGATTATTCTTTCCTTACCAGTATTAACTTGTCCAATGATGTTCTGCTCTTATACATAATCTACTGAATGACTCATACATAATTATAACAATATATTTTCCACAAACCACATAATATTTTGCCAACCCAGTCTCAGAACGGCCACAATGAAATCTTTTCTACCTTGTTTCAAGACAAAGCTTGCAGTTCTCCATCTAAGCCTCATAGGGTCGCTGTTGGCCAGCAAAGAAAAATTACAAGTCATGATTTCTCATATTCACTGCAGATCAGGGAGGCAACAGCAATCACACTGACTTGAGAAAAGATAGTTAATCTACAGCAGAGAAGGAAAAAGCAGTGTTACTATTAATATTTACTTCTGAAGTATGTCTAAATGGTGATGGGAATTTGAAATGGTTCAGCATATTTGAAGAAACCAGATGAAGATGAAGCAAATTCTCTCAATGAGTGGAATGGGGAACAGACACAAATATAACAGGAGAGCACTGCAAAGGCAAGTACTTCTCTTATTCTTCTCTTTGTTCAGCCAGGCTATTTCAGAGACTATCCGGTATTCAATCCCTGAAGAAAAGGAAAAGGGATCAATTGTGGGAAATCTTGCTAAAGATCTCAAACTGAAAACTGGAGAAATAGCAAAAAGCAATCTGCATATTCTTTCTATGGGGGAAAAGCAGTATTTCACCATCAGTGCAGAAAATGGGAACCTTTATATAAGTGATAGGATTGATAGAGAGGACATGTGTGGGGAAACTATATTCTGTGCCATTAGTTTTGAAGTGATGGCTGAAAACCCTGTGAATATTTTTCATATAACTGTAGAGATCCAGGATATAAATGACAATGCACCACATTTTGTGGATGGTGATATAAAGTTACATATAAGTGAATCCACATTACCAGGAACCACATACATCTTAGAGCAAGCTGAGGATCCTGACATTGGGATAAATACTCTACAGGATTACCACTTAAACAAAAATCAGTATTTTGCTTTGGAAGTTAGAGAAAGGGAAGGTGGAAAGAAATATGCAGAATTAGTACTAAACAAGCAACTGGATCATGAAAGTGAAAGCAATTTCCATTTAATTCTTACGGCTCTAGATGGAGAGAAGCCTCCCAAAACAGGGACAGCTAAAATATGGATTACTGTCATTGATGCCAATGACAACCCACCAATCTTCACTCAAAAGACTTACACTGTAACTGTGAGAGAGAATGCGCCAAGTGGATCTTTGGTGGCACAGCTAAAAGCCACGGACAGAGATGCGGGATCAAATGGTCAAATCAACTATAGCTTCAGGCACATCCCTGAACGTGCACGCCAGAAATTCATGTTGGATTCACAGGATGGGAAAATTACAGTTAAGGAGGCTCTAGACTTTGAGGAAACAGAGAAGTATGCAATGACAGTAGAAGCAAGAGATGGAGGTGGATTAGCAACTCACTCTAATGTTGAAATACAACTATTAGATGAAAATGACAATGCTCCAGAAGTCATTCTTGCCTCCTTATCCAGCCCAATACCCGAAGATTCTGCACTGGGAACCCTGGTAGCCCTTATTAACATTAAGGATAGAGATTCTGGAGATAATGGTGAAATAACTTGTTATTTAAAAGACATTTTACCATTCAAAGTAGTGTCGACATCCAATAATCTCTACAAGCTTCTTACAGATGGTCCATTGGACAGGGAAAGCACTCCGGAATATAATATCACAATCATAGCAACAGACAAAGGCACACCCCCTCTTTCAACAGAGAAAACTATCTTTCTAAAGATTTCAGATATCAATGACAATTCTCCTACCTTTGACAAATTGTCTTACACTGCCTTTGTGCCAGAGAACAATCCTTCGAGCTCGTCTATTTTCAAGGTCCGAGCTTCAGATCCAGATCTGGAACGCAATGGCCAAATCACTTACTCCCTCCTCAGAAGCAACATTCAGGAGCTGCCTCTCTTGTCTTACCTCTCCATCAACTCTGAAAGTGGCATCATCTATGCTCAACGCTCCTTTGATTATGAACAGTGCCAGGAGTTTCAGGTGGAAGTGAGAGCCCAAGATGGAGGCTCCCCTCCCCTCAGCAGCATTGCCACTGTGAAGGTCTTCATCCTGGACCAGAATGACAAGAGTCCTCAAATTCTTTATCCCTCTCAGGGAGTAGAAGGCTCAGCCTTGTTTGAGATGGTGCCTCGCTCAGCTGAAGAGGGTTATCTGGTGACCAAAGTGGTGGCAGTGGATGCCGACTCTGGGCACAATGCTTGGCTCTCCTACCATCTGGTCCAAGCCACAGAACCAGGACTCTTCACAATTGGAGCTCATAATGGTGAGATTAGGACATCCCGAACGTTTTTGGAAAGAGATGCATTGAAGCAAAGACTGGTGATCTTAGTGAAGGATAATGGCCAGCCACCACTATCCAGTACTGTGAGTTTGAATCTAGTATTTGCTGAGACCTTCCAAGAGGCCCTTCCAGAAATTAACAGCCAACCCAGGGACCCAGAGTATCAATCAGACCTTCAGTTCTATTTGGTCCTTGCCTTGGCTTTGATTTCCTTCTTATTCCTCTTGACAGTGATTCTGGCCATTCTGACGAAGATTCGAAGATCAGGGAGTCCCAAATTCTTGCAGTGTTTTGGTCCAGTTCCTCATTCAAACAATGCTGTCATATTCCCACCAAACTATGAAGAAGGGACTTTGCCTTATTCCTATCAGCTGTGTTTGTCTTCTGAGTCCAGGATACAGGAATTTACCTTTCCAGCTCCCAGTGTTCAAACTGCAGAGAATATGTACTGTAATCAGAAGTCTGATGTGCTTTTGACAGCTGGTGAAGGAAATAATCTAATTACAGAGACGGATAAGTGTGATGGGGTGAGTTTTCATTACAGCAATATCATTTTTTTTTGTTGTTGGTATTTTTTGTTAAGAATAATAATAGTATTCGCTGGACGGTTAAAGTTAGCTTGAGATTCTCTCAGGCTTACTCAATTTGAAAAATCTCCTCAAAAGTGTCACCTTTACTTGTGTATCCCTCCCATCCCCAAATAACTACAAAAAAACTAAAACTGCACGCCAGTGAAATGGCATTGGATTTATGGCTTTGTCATGCTGCCCCTGTGAAAACATCTTAATTTAAGTTATAACATTTTCTTCCAAAAAAACCCTCCTTTTTCCTAATTGCAAAAATGTCTGAAGGGTGTTGTTTGTGTGCACTCTTAATACAATGCCATTCTGGTATGGTATGGTGTGGTGTGGTGTGGTGTGGTGTGGTGTGGTGTGGTGTGGTATAATAATGGTATGTATTTGTGTATGAATGAGCTCTTGCATTAACGGAAACTTCAACGTGAATCTGATCTATCATCATCATAATAATTATTTATTTATTTGACCAGTCATATGATCATTTCAAAATACAAGTAAAAGATAGGGCAAAAAATTAGAGGACAGCAGTTGACTTTCTATTTACAGTCAGAATCTTATTTTCCTGGTTCTTTTTTCAGGAAAGGTGTATCACAGTTCAGTATACGCTGGACAGTCAATCAAGAAATGTTCAATATCTTCCACAGTTAGTTCTCTACATATGCAGAATCTCTCACTTCTTGGGGTGTTACAGTAATGCCCAGTTTGTATCATAATACCGAGTTGTTCAAATCTAGCCCTAGTATAAATTATTCTTAAGGCTAACGGAAGTGGAATGGTCAGATAGTGTTCTAAATGAATATTCTTTTTGTGGGAAGCTAAAAACCTTGTGGCAGAAGACCTACCTATGCTTGCTAGGTCCAATTGAGCATAGATATCTCGAGTGCATTGCATGAGATTTTAGCCAACTCATTATTTAGAGCCACTATCCATGATGTCTTTTGGTCACACTGGACTTGGTCCTCTAGACATAAGTGAGGAAGTCTACTGAGATCCATCCAGTTTGTTTTTGACCAATAATTGAATTGTCTCATTAAGATTTGAGGTTTTACTGGGGGAATCTGACCTACCAATTCGAAAATATACTACCAATATACAAAATATACTGAATACACAAAATTTACAAATCCCATGTATACTTCTGTAAAATACTAAGGAAGATTAGTTATCAGTAACCCAGTAGCATATTCAAAATTCATCCAATAACAAAAATCATCAATCTCTGGAGATTATGTTTCAAGAGAGAACACTTTCTTAAAATATAGACAAAACTGATGAATTCATATATTGTTGAGGAGCAGGGAATATAATCCATGGAAAATAAAGTCTGATCAGATTATATAAAGACTATAAACTTAGAAAACATTTGGTTTTAGGGAAAGATGTTGTATTGCTATTATTAGTGTATGACCATGTTCTCTGTATTTAGTACTTCAAAGTGTTCCCACTCTCTGAACCAGTTCTGTATTCTTCCAACATGGGACTGACTCGGTGAATACCTGCTACATAATCTTTCTTTCTTCTTGCAAAGTCACCCCCTCCTCAAAGCTAGCTGGATGCCAGGGGGAGGCGGGGGGACACTGATCATATTGGGGCAGTGTGACTGCAAACTAGTGGTTCTCTTTCAAACTAAGCAATCATTGTTGCAGCCAAGGAGGAGACTAGAGACAGGACACGTTTGTAACCTTTATTAAGACTTATCCCAAAACATTTGCTTTAGAGGGCAGAGGAGGGGATTTGGGGGTTGTGTGTGAAATTTAGTTATTGGTGTAGCTGAAATCGAACTGATTTTGCTTTTTAATCATTGGAATCCCTGAGCAACATGATCTATTTAGTCATGGAGAGGTGTTTCAAGCATCTTGTTTACACATGTTGTTGTTGCTTCTGTTGTAGTGTGCTTTCAAGTCATTTCTGACTTATGGTGATCCTAAGGGAAACCTATCATGAGGTTTCTTGAACTAAAAGTGTATGACTTGTTTAATGAACTAATAAAAGTGTATGACTGAGCAGAAATTTGAATCTTGGTTTCCGGAATTGTAGTCTAATACTCAAACCACTACACCAGATGGCTCTCTTAGTTGCTTTGCCTAATTTGAAAAAATATATTTGATACTTGTTGTGAATTTATATTAACACTTTGGGATCCAAGCAGATATTCCATGGATAACATTGAGAGAAGGAACAATTCATTATAATAACAAACTCAAATGGATAACAATTCAGGGACCCTGCTTTTTTCCCTGTGATAGTCATCTTTTTTTTTTTTTGAGATACACAAAAAGCATCTTCCCTACACACAGCATGACCCTTGTAAACACAAAAATGTAAATTCATATCCAAACTTCTGTTATAAAGTGAACAAATATGCCTTGCAGTTCACTGTCATATCCTCATGGTGTCACTACTAAACCAGTGTGGAAACCAGAGAGATACTGAATGAATGTGGAAGGTTCACTGATTCTTCCTGGGAAGTGGTTCTTTCATATTTGCTCTGCAAATCGGAGAAAACAGCAGATCATGAAGACAGACAATCTTGCCAGAAAAGGAAAATTAACACTGGATGTATAGTCTGCAAAAATTAAGGGGGAAAGCATCTTATTTTTAGTATAGAGAATTGCTACATCCTCTTGGGCATTTCATCTGATTTTTTTGTAAAGGAGGACTAATTTTCTATACAACCAAATGGGCAGAAGGAAGAAGGAGAATGACTGGGCACTCACAAGGCAAGTATGGCTTCTCTTACTGTTGTCTTTCTCCAGTTGGGCTGCCCCAGAACAGATCCATTATACTATCCCTGAGGAGATGACAAAGGGTTCCATTGTGGGGAATCTTGCCAAGGATTTGGGATTGAATGTCAGAGAATTAGCAAGGCGTAATCTACACCCTGTCTCTACTGTCAAAATGCAGCATTTCACAATCAGTGCAGAGAATGGAAACCTCTATGTAAATGAGAGACTGGATAGAGAGCAACTGTGTTCTTTAGCTGCCCTTTGCTTTGTCAATTTTGAGGTGGGGGTAGAAAACCCCCTCAATATTTTTCACATAACTGTAGCCATTCAAGACATTAATGATAATGCACCCCACTTCCTCTCTGACAATATAAATTTGGAGACAAGTGAATTTACTTTACCAGGCACCCGATTTCTCCTGGGGAAAGCTGAAGATCCAGACATTGGCGTGAATTCTCTCCAGAACTACCAGCTAAGCCCCAATCAATATTTCACTCTAGAAGTTAGAGAGAGAAAAGACGGGAATAAATATGCGGAACTGGTGTTGCAGAAACCACTTGATCGAGAAAGCGAACAAACAATTCACTTAATCCTTACAGCCCTGGATGGGGGTGAACCTAGAAAGTCTGGGACTGCCCAGATACGGATCAATGTCACTGATGCCAATGACAACCCACCCATTTTCACTCAAGATGTCTACAAGATCAGTCTGCATGAAAGTGCACCCATTGGGTCTCAGGTGCTCCAGGTTCTTGCTTCTGATAAAGATGAAGGTACAAATGCCCAGATCAGGTATGAATTTAGTAACATACCAGCAAATAGCCAGAGGAAATTCAGCCTAGATCCCATTCTTGGCATAATCTCTCTCATGGAGCAATTGGATTTTGAGGAGACCAAAGAATATACAATGACAGTTGCAGCTAAGGATGGAGGAGGATTGGTTACACATTGCAATATTGAAATAGGTGTACTTGATGAGAATGATAATGCACCAGAAGTGACTTTAGCCTCCACATTCAACCCAGTTCCTGAAAATACTCCATCTGGAACTGTGATTGCTTTCATCAGTGTAAATGACAAAGATATTGATGACAATGGGGAAGTTATATGCCATCTACAAGCAGACCTGCCATTCAAGATCATCCCCTCTTCTAATAACTATTACAAGCTTCTTACTGAAGGTCTCCTGGACAGGGAAAGGACTTCTGAGTATAATATCACAATCATAGCAACAGACAAAGGAAGCCCTCCTCTTTCCACACTCAAAACTATTGCCCTACAGATTTCTGATATCAATGACAACGCCCCTACTTTTGAGAAATCTTCCTTCAGGATCTATGTGCCAGAAAATAAGCCTTCTGGTGCCTCCATTTTTTCTATTAAAGCCTCTGATCCAGATGTGGGTTCAAATGCACGGCTCACGTATTCTATCCTCAGCAGCAATATCCAGGAGCTCCCGATCTCTTCCTATATCTCAATTAACTCTGAGACTGGCACCATCTATGCCCAGAGATCCTTTGACTATGAAGAATTCAGAGAGTTCCAGCTCCAGGTGAAGGCCCAAGATGGAGGATCTCCTTCTCTCAGCAGCAATGCCACAATAAGGGTTTTTATTCTGGACCAAAATGATAACACTCCTCATATCTTATACCCATCCCCAGAAGCCAAGGGATCCACCTTGTTTGAGATGGTGCCTCGTTCTGCTGAGGAAGATTATCTAGTCACCAAAGTGGTGGCAGTGGATGCTGATTCAGGACATAATGCCTGGCTCTCCTATCATCTGGTCCAGGCCACGGAGCCAGGCCTCTTCACCATTGGATCTCATACTGGGGAGATCAGGACAGCCAGGGCCTTTGTGGAGAAAGATGCTGTGAAACAGAGGTTGGTGGTGGTTGTGAAGGACAATGGACAGCCTCCTCTCTCAGCCACTGTCACCCTGAATCTGGTGTTTGCAGAGAACTTCCAGGAAGCCCTTCCAGAAATGAAAAATCAGGAAAAGAACTCAGAGATTCAGGATGATCTCCAGTTCTACTTAGTGCTGGCCTTAGCTGTGATCTCCTTTTTATTCCTCTTGACGGTGATTCTGGCCATTACAATGAAGCTCCGGCGATCTGGCAATCCACAGTTCCTGCAGTGCTTTGCCCCTCTTCCCCATTCAAAAGCAGGTGCCATATTTCCCCCTAATTTTGAAGATGGGACTTTGCCTTATTCCTATCAACTTTGCCTCTCCTCAGAGTCCCAGAGGAATGAGTTCACATTTCTGGCACCCAAAATTCCAATTGCAGACAATCTTCTTAGTGGTGAGAAGTTTGGAATGCCTCTCACAGGCAATAATGGAAACATTTTAAATTCACAGTTGGAGAATATTGACAAGGTAAGCTATTTGGGGTCATGAATCCGTTTATCTGCGGAATCTATAATGAAGTTTTAAACTTATGTGGAAATATTCCTACAATCATGTTTATTTTAATGAAAAAGAAAAAATGCACTGTCATGTGAAAAATATGTATAAAAGGTAAAGGTACTCTTGATTTGAGACTTCATCGTATAGGCTAATTTTCGAGTTGTACTCTGCTTGCTCTCCCTTTTTGCCACATAGCCCATTACATTATATACAAGTACATCTGGCGGGGCTCTATAGTAAAAGGAGAGAGCAAACTGTGTATGACAATGATGCAGCAACATAGGAGACTTCCCATGTTGCCTTTACAACAATTGGGAGAAGCCGGGTGACAGACACTTCCTCCTGTGAGATGGAGCCAGCGGTAAGTTGGGCGATGTGGGGCGTGAGGTGACAGGTTCTCCACACACCCTGCTGCGACATCACGATGTATAGTGAATCTCGGCCATAATGTGATAAGGTCCTTAGATGCTATGTACAGTTTTATGCCTTTTTTCAAGGATAATCCCCCATAGGTGCTAGCTGGACTACTAATATGACTTTGTGATGTAGCTTAAACCAGTTTATGCAATAGTTAGAGAGAATACTCCTACCTTCATAGTGTGATTGTGGTATATAGTCCTTCAAACCATGATCTTTGATTTTTATTTTTATTTATTTTTTGTCATGTCAGGAGCGACCTGAGAAACTGCAAGTCGCTTCTGGTGATGTTTGATTTGTAGCAATTATTTTCCTTACTCCTATTCTAGTGTACATTTATTCAGAGATCAATCCCACTGAAGTAATTGGAATTTACTCATCAGAAGATGTCCATAGAATTGCCCTGCATGTGTTTATATCAAAATGTATTGTGGAAAAAGTACCTCCCCCACATGTACCTTTATTGTATTTTAGGGGTGAATACCGATGGGAAGCACAAATATCTTTCTAGGTCTTTGATATTATAATTCACTAGTATGCATATCAATAATGGAGCCTGTATTGTGGTTTGAGTGTTGGATTATGGAGTTTATTACACCATTTTTAAAAATTCCATTACTGCCATGTTTATGCAGATACTGGATACATACACAATTTGCACAATTTAAACATTTTAAAGGGGGGGGATATAAAATATAAAACAATAGAAAATCAGACACTTTGGGAATAATGAGGGGAAGGGGGGGGGAGAGGAGAAATGTACCCATTCACATAATTTTACACATCATGTATGATATGAGCTTTGAAGGTCCAGTTGCAATGATAGTTTGCCTGCTTTTTGTGTCCTATAACACTGGAGACCAGACTCTAAATCAGCAGTGGAAACTGATTGGGTGATCTTGGGCAAGTCACTCACTCTCGAACCCAGAAATAGGTTTGCATTAGGAGTTGTTATAAATTGCAAATGACTTGTACACAGCAAAAACAGCAACAACAACAACAACAAATATTAGAGGCTAAATCTCTTGACTGTTGCTGCTTCTGTAGTTATGGCTACAAGTGTGGTGTAATGGTTTCAGCATTGGACAATGTCTCTGGACACCGGGGTTTGAATCTCTTAACCATGGAAACTTCTCTGGGCAATCTTGGGCTAGTCCCGCTATCTCAGACTCGAAGGAAGACAAACACAACCCCCCACCCTACCCCGTGAACAAATCTTGCTAGGAAACTGTTTAAAATTGTCATATATCAGAAACAAATTGGTGGGCACACAACAACAGAAATTTGAATGATGATGCTATTCACTAATTTCATTACTTTTGTCCTGTAACATAGAATATATAAAACTTAGCAAAAGTTCACTGTTTTGAACCATATCATCATCTTGTACAACCAGAGGTTCATCATAAAAATACAACTGAACTCTATTGTGATCAACAATCCTGAATATATAAAGTTAATATGGATGTTCTAGTCTTCCTCTTATGGTATCACTTCATAAAACATATTTTGGAGTCATACAGTTGAAAGCTGTCCATCTAGCTCCTGAAAGTCTTTCATGCAAAGCAGAAATGGTCTAATTTGAATTCTCCTGTCTGGACTGATCGGTTCTTCTGGCCATCTTCTGTATGTGTACATGGTGTTAAATCACCTTATGCTACCCCATCGATTTTCTAGAATTTTCTTAGCCAAGTAATACTCAGAAGTAGATATGTCAGGTCATTCCATGGCCCATTTACAGAACATGTTTTTATGTTTGGTGGGGGATTGAAACTACTTATCTACAAATAAAACTATGATATGTGCCTTCTGTGGATTTGTAAATCATCCCAAATCAACCTATGAAGACAAGAGACAGTACATTCTTAGCGCTCTTTTGATCTTAAAATGAAAATCTGGAGGAAATGTTATATATCCAATGCTGATATCTCTTCCCGTTATATGCCTTCGACATCTGGGAGATATTGTCAACCTTGGGTTGTCAGTTATATTCTAATGTCCCATCCTATATCAATCAGTAAAGAGAGCCATGTCTCTTCAAAATATTTACATAAGCTGTTTAAAGGAGGGGGATATTATTTTATCCTGTCTAGTGGAGCAAGTTTAGATGAGATAAAACTAGCACAACATAAAACAGCTCCATTACTGAATCTACTCAAGCTGATTCTCAATGGGAGGTAGGATGTGATAGTTTAACCTATTGGGAGCCTTAGGAATGCAAACCAATAAAATCAGAATAGACATCACATCTCTGGAACTTCTTCCTTTGCATAAAGTGAGCAAATTAATCAAAATTGATTAATTCTCACTGTAAATTAGGATTATGGTTCACTAGGAATGAGGCAGAAAGTGTTCTTAACAACACATTGAGCATTCCCTGTATCTAATGCGTGTGCCTCCCTTTTCGGATTCTGGTGAAAAGGGGATAACCATTAACCAAGGATTACCATTGTAATCCTTGGTTAATGGTATTGGTGTAGTAGTAACATGTCATTTCTTTACAAATATGCATTTAATGTTTACATGATATAGTAATTGATATATTGTTATACAAACCTTTGCATATTCATCTTGCATAGTTTTACACAGTAGTATTTAACAGGAAAAATATGGGTGAAATATACACAGCAACACAGAAGTGCACAATTAAAGGCATTGCATCCATTGTAAAAAATACATTCGCTGAGATTAATAACATTTGATTCTTACAGTCGTGAAACAATAAAAGCACATAAGACACTGAATTCTGGGATTTTGAGGAGCTTCTGTTTTACAAAGCAATTTGAAAGCTTGCATAGAAAGTTCTCTTGCACATATAATTTCTATGAATATGTAAGAAAAGCTTTTCATGTTCTGGACTGAAAATATGGGACGCAATTCTCCATATGGGACTGTGGGTGTCGCTGTTAGCCAACAAAGGAAAAGTACTAACCAAAGGATGTCTCAAACAGAGAAAATGCTCATTCACTGGAAAACAGGAGAACACAAGAACACAAGGCAATGCGGAGAAGAAACTCACGATATTTTACTGCCCTGATAAGGATTTCTGGAAACTGAATGGAACTGGTAATTTTTCAGAGCATCTAAGAGCAGCCAACAAGAATACAACAAATTTTCTCATTGAGTGAAATGGAAGAAAATCACTATGTTAACAGCAAATCACTGCAAAGGCAAGTACTTCTCTTCTTATTCTCGTTGTTAAGTCAGGCTGCCTCAGAGACTATCCAGTATTCAATTCCTGAAGAAATGGAAAAGGGATCCATTGTGGGAAATCTTGCCAAAGATCTGAGACTGAATCCTGGAGAAATAGCTAAAAGCAATCTGCATATACTTTCTCTAGGTAAAAAGCAGTATTTCACAATCAGTGCAGAAAATGGTTATATTTATATAAATGATAGGATTGATAGAGAGGAAATATGTGGGGAAACTAGTTCCTGTACCATCAGTTTTGAGGTGATGGCTAAAAATCCTATGAATATATTTCACATAACTGTAGAGATCCAAGATATAAATGACAATGCACCACATTTTCTGCATAGTGATATCAGGCTGGATATCAGTGAATTAACCTTGCCAGGAGCTACATTTATCTTAGAGGGAGCTGAAGATCTTGACATTGGTGTGAATGCTTTACAGGACTATCACCTAAATAATAACAAGTATTTTGCTTTGGAAGTTAGAGAGAGGGAAGATGGAAAGAAATATGCAGAATTGGTGCTAAACAAACAGCTGGATCATGAAAGTGAAAGCAAGTTCCATTTAATCCTTACAGCTGTGGATGGAGGAGAGCCTGCCAAAACTGGGACAGCAAACATATTGATTACTGTCATTGATGTCAATGACAATACTCCAGTCTTCACTCAAAAGTCTTACACGGTGAATCTTAGAGAGAATGCACCTCGTGGTTCTTTAGTGGTACAGGTGAAAGCCACTGACAGAGATGCAGGTTCAAATGCACAGATCAACTATGGCTTCAGAAACATTCCAGAACGTACTCGACAGAAATTCATTTTGAATTCACAAGATGGGAAAATAACAGTTAAGGAGGATCTTGATTTTGAGGAAACAGAGAAATATGTGATGACAATAGAAGCACGTGATGGAGGTGGTTTAGTAGCTCAATGCAATGTTGAAATAAAGTTGTTAGATGTAAATGACAATTCCCCAGAAGTAATCCTGGCCTCCTTATCCAGCCCAATACCAGAGGATTCAGCAGTAGGAACTCTGGTGGCCTTTATCAATGTGAATGATAGAGATTCTGGGGAAAATGGGGAGATTACTTGCCATTTAACAAGTGGTGTGCCTTTCAATATAGTGTCAACCAACAATAATTTTTATAAATTGCTTACAGATGGTCCCCTAGATAGAGAAAGCACGCCAGAGTATAATATCACAATCATAGCAACAGACAAAGGCACACCCCCTCTTTCAACGGAGAAGACTGTCTTCCTCAAGATTTCAGATATCAATGATAATGCCCCTGCCTTTGAGAAATCCTCCTACACTTCTTATGTACCAGAAAACAATCCTTCAGGTGCCTCCATTTTCCGGGTCCATGCCTCAGATCCAGATCTGGAACGCAATGGCCAAATCACTTACTCTCTCCTCAGAAGCAACATTCAGGAGCTGCCTCTCTTGTCTTATCTCTCCATCAACTCTGAAAGTGGCATCATCTATGCCCAGCGCTCATTTGATTACGAACAGTGCCAGGAGTTTCAGGTGGAAGTGCAAGCCCAAGATGGAGGCTCCCCTCCCCTCAGCAGCACTACTACTGTGAAGGTCTTTATCCTGGACCAGAATGACAAGAGCCCTCAGATTCTTTATCCTTCTCAGGGAGTGGACGGCTCAGCCTTGTTTGAGATGGTGCCTCGCTCAGCTGAGGAGGGTTATCTGGTGACCAAAGTGGTGGCAGTGGATGCCGACTCTGGGCACAATGCTTGGCTCTCCTACCATCTGGTCCAGGCCACTGAACCAGGGCTCTTCACAATTGGGGCCCATAATGGGGAGATCAGGACATCCCGGACATTTTTGGAAAGAGATGCTGCCAAGCAGAGGCTGGTGATCTTAGTGAAGGATAATGGCCAGCCACCACTATCCAGTACTGTGAGTCTTAACCTGGTCTTTGCTGAAACCTTCCAAGAGGCCCTTCCAGAAATTAATAGCCAGCCCAGGGACCCAGAGTATCAGTCGGACCTCCAGTTCTATTTGGTCCTGGCCTTGGCTTTGATTTCCTTCTTATTCCTCTTGACAGTGATTCTGGCCATTCTGACAAAGCTTCGAAGATCAGGGAGCCCCAAATTTTTGGAGTGTTTTGGTCCAGTTCCCCATTCAAACAATGCTGTTTTATTCCCACCAAACTATGAAGAAGGGACATTGCCTTACTCCTATCAGCTTTGCTTATCCTCTGAGTCCAGGATACAGGAATTTTCATTTCCAGCACCCCCTGTTCAACTGTCAGAAAATCTTTCTTATAATCCTCAATCTGATGTACCTTTGACAACTGATCAAGGGGGTATTTTAACGGCAGAGAGTAATAATGCTGATGAGGTGAGTTATTTCTACCTAAGTTTATAACCTGTGCATTTTTATTGAGGATGATGTTTACTGAAGTATTTAGCTATTTGTTGCCTGTTTTCTAATCAAATGTATTATATACTTCCTTACAAGCAATGTTGAAACATGTAAGACGTACATTACTAGATGAAGAGTCCTGGGTAGTGTTAAAACAAGAATACCATCAAGGGCAGGAAATTTGATTTTTTTAGGTCATATTTTGTGTTGTGGTCTTCTCAAGAACAGGGAAAGTGTGCGTTTGTGATTAAAGTACCATATACATTGTACACATTGACCTCATATAAAGTTAGGACTGCTTTGCAGACAAAATTATGGATTTTGATGTGATGTGGGGATAAGTCGAGAGCCATTCCAAAAAGGGATGGAATGGGGAAAAAAGGGGAAAGCACCAATGCTTCACTTCACTTCACTTCACTTTATTTCTTAATTAGTCGCTCTCCACCAATTCTGCCAGCTTCCCCTGGCCACTGCTGCCATTTTCCCATCCAGGCATTCAAAAAGGCCAGAAACAGCACCACAGTAGAGATAGCAGAGGCGGGTAGTGCTTCTTTTAGGTTCTCCTAGAATGGACTAACCCCTTGCCATAAGAATGGACTAACTCACTTCACTCGTAAGAATTAGAGTAATTACATTGACCCATGAATCAGACAATCCAGGTTTTGAAGGGATATACTTATGTTTGACATTGTAGGACTTCTAGTTGGAGAAATAAAGAGTTTTGTTGCATCTCTTGGTGTCATGCCCTTTCTAACATATCAGTCTTCTCATAATAATAGTAATCTTGGATACAGAATGAGCCAATAATGTACTCCTGTAGGAGATATAGACCAAAACTATGCATGAACAAATGCTCTACAGATCTTGGGGGGGGGGGTCTGTTTAGTATCCAAAAATGCTGATATACACTTTCAGAAAACAATATTAAGTATTATCCTCTAGATCATTAAATGTGATTTATCGCAACAGTAGTTAAATTTCGGTAACGTGTGCAAAGCAATAGTGTTCTGTCGCACGCTGGGCCTGTAACAGCTGTACTTTTCTATAGGATGTATACTTTAAGCCCAGCGGGAAGCCAGGGGCGCCTCAAAGAGAGGTTCTCAGGGATTTTTTTTGAAGTGATGGTCTTTAGAGTCTTTAATGATACAACAAAGTCTTTATTATGGAACAAGCAACAAATCTTCAATGGTTCAAACAACACTTCAAGGCTTTCTTAGTCTAGCCCTCAATGGACTGGTACCTGAATTTAATTAACTGAACCTTCTCTGTAGGAAAAACCCTTTTTAACCTCTCCCAGGCTGTTTACTATCTATGACTCATCGGTGTGGGTCCTACTACCGATTCCAAATGCGTCTGAGTATCGAGTAGACCTACCAGCCGAGGCTTGAAGATATGTCAGCTGGAATTCCGTGGATCTGTAATGCTGTCCTCCCTCAGAGAATTCTTTGAAACTTCAGGGCTGTTTTTCCTCTGTTTGCTGTGAGGCTGAGAGGCTGTGTGCTCTCAGCCAGAGCCTTGGGACCTTTTCCCTGGAAGCTCTTATTTCCCTGGATGTTCTTTTTCCCTGGAAGCTCTTGAGAAAAGAAGCTTTTCTACGGGACGAGCTGGTCTATGTCCTATAGTTTAGCTTCCTTATGTGAGACTGCCCAAAAAAAATGGCTCCTTTCCCTTCCATAGCCCTGAACAAGGGGCGGAACCAAAGCTTAATTATGATGGACAGGAGCCCTGCCCTATGACTGCAAACAGATAAAAGAAAGAAAATAAAGTTGGAGCTCCTGGTACAGACGTACCAGCACAAATAGAGATATTTGGTGCACATCAGCTAGTTATGACAGAAGCTAAAAGATGTTTCAGCAATCTATAATTCAAACTGCAGGATATCTTCTATGGGGCAAGATGATTAAACTACCTTGTTATTTTGACTTTCAAGAGAGAACTATTAACTCTGAGAAGTGCCATCATGATTTTATAGTAGAGAGAGCAGAACAGTGAAATTACAAAGTAAAACTAAATTTACTTTGTAAACTAAATTGTTTGTAATATGTATACAGCCACAATTATTCCTTATAATTCTGTTAAAATGAAAATAGAATAAGATATTTGTTACAAGCCACCAAAATTATCAAGAGTTTTGGACAACATTGTTTAAGCTACATGTTGCTGACCAAAGGCACCAAAGTCAGGGGAAAGGGGCAGTTTGCAGTTTGATATATCAGCTCCTCTGTGGATATTGGTGTTATTTCAGAAAAATAAAAATTTTGAAAGGTCATCTTGCACATATATTTATATGCAGTGTGTTCGCATAGTGCATCTGCAAAACCAATTTAGCGAATAAAATTTTACAGATCACATTTCTAATTTGGAATTTTAAGTATATAATTAATGCAAATCAAAACAAATCTAAAAGTAGAGCTGCAAAAAATGGACAGAAAGATGAGTGAGAGGAATCATAGAGACACCCAAAGCTGCTTGCATGCATTCTGACTACAATGATAGACATCTCCTATACTTCAGGAGAACAACGTGTCATTGAATACTGTCACAATAAAGCTTGTGTGTGTGTGCATAAATATGTATGGCAAGCAAGAGAAACAGTTTTTGGATAAATTAAAGCCAAAGCTTTATTATAAACATTTTGCAATTAAAATCTCAGGTCCGCAGCATTCGAACGAAAAATTTCTCCCTTCTTAGTTGGAAACTACATACAGAACACTTGGAGATTTTTTTAAAATGTCATATACATCCATTTAAAAAAAAACCCCAAGGAATCATTAATCTGACTTTAAGAACATATATCATAGAAAAAAGTATTATAATCTATTTTCTAGTACAATTATGTCAGTGAAGTTTTTATACTTTTACTACTGAAAAGCACAAACTCAAAATAATAACATGTATAGAAATAATAATACATGTTATTACTTCTAACACCACAACACAATTTGTTTACTATAACTTGAACAGCACCATGTAAGTATGAAGAAAGCAAGAAATCTTTTCACAGTTCCAAGTCATAGCCTGCAGTTCTCCATCTAAGCCTCAGAGTGCCGCTGTTGGCCAACATAGTTCTCAAAGAGCCTCTGAATTCCTCATATTTGCTGCAGATCAGAGAAACGATGTGCAAACACATCTCCTACTGCTATGCAGAAAAATATAATCTCTAAACATTCTGGAGTCTGATGGGATTGGAACTGAAAATATTTCAGATCATCTGAGCACACCAAAGAAGGCTAAAGATATTTTTCTTACTGTGTGGAATGGAGGAAAGGAACAATGATCACAGCAAAACACTACAAAGGCAAGTACTTCTCTTATTATTCTCTTTGTTCGGCAAAGCTGCCTCAGAACACATTCAGTATTCTATTCCTGAAGAACTGGATAAGGGCTCCATTGTGGGAAACCTTGCCAAAGATCTGAGATGGAACACAGAACAAATAGCAAATAGCAACCTGCATATACTTTCTTTAGGAGAAAAGCAATATTTCATAATTAATGCAGAAAATGGGAATCTTTATGTAAATGACAGGATTGATAGAGAGGAAATCTGTGGGGAAACTACTAAATCCTGTGCCATTAGTTTTGAAGTGATGGCTGAAAATCCTACAACAATTTTTCATATAACTGTAGCAATCCAGGATATAAATGACAATGCACCAGGTTTTCTGCATGGTGATATCAAGCTAGAAATTATCGAATCAACTTTGCCAGGAACAACTTTTATGTTACAGGAAGCAGAAGATCCTGACATTGGGGTAAATGGTCTACAAGGTTACCATCTGGATGATAATAAGTATTTTATTTTGGAAATAAGAGAGACAGAAGATGGGAAGAAATATGCAGAAATAGTACTAGAAAAACAACTGGATCATGAAAGTGAGAGCACATTTTATTTAATCCTTATGGCCGTGGATGGAGGAAAGCCTCCCAAAACCGGGACAGCTAAAATATGGATCAATGTCATTGATGCCAATGACAACCCACCAATCTTCACTCAAAAGATGTATATAGTGACACTGAAAGAAAATGTGCCAAGTGGGACTCTAGTGGTACAAGTCAAAGCAACAGACAGAGATGCAGGTTCAAATGGACAGATCAACTATGGTTTTAGAAATATCCCTGAACATGCTTATAAGAAATTCAATTTGGATTCAAAAAATGGGAAAATTACAGTTAAGGAGCCTCTGGATTTTGAGGAAACAGAAAAATATGTGATGATAGTCGAAGCAAGAGATGGAGGTGGATTGGCAGCTCAGTGCAAAATGGAAATAAAGCTATTAGATGAGAATGACAATGCCCCAGAAGTGATCCTTGCCTCATTGTCTAGCCCAATTCCTGAAGGCTCTGCGCTTGGGACTCTGATAGCACTTATCAATATAAAGGATAGAGATTCTGGGGATAATGGTGAAATTACTTCCTATTTGAAAGACATTATACCATTCAAAGTAGTGTTTACATCCAATAACCTCTACAAGCTTCTTACAGATGGACCTTTGGACAGGGAAATAACTCCAGAGTACAATATCACAATCATAGCAACAGACAAAGGCACACCCCCTCTTTCAACTGAGAAGATGATCTTCCTAAAGATTTCAGATATCAATGACAATGCTCCTACTTTTGAGAAATCCTCTTATACTGCTTTTGTACCAGAAAACAATCCTTCGGGTGCCTCCATTTTCCGAGTCCAAGCCTCTGATCCAGATCTGGAACGCAATGCTCAAATCACTTACTCTCTCCTCCAAAGCAGCATTCAGGAGCTGCCTCTCTTATCCTACCTCTCTATTAATTCTGAAAGTGGCATCATCTATGCTCAGCGCTCCTTTGACTATGAACAGTACCAGGAGTTTCAGGTAGAAGTGAGGGCGCACGATGGAGGGTCCCCTCCCCTCAGCAGCACTACTACTGTGAAGGTCTTCATCCTGGACCAGAATGACAAGAGCCCGCAAATCCTTTATCCTTCTCAGGGAGTGGAGGGCTCAGCCTTGTTTGAGATGGTGCCTCGTTCAGCCGAGGAGGGTTATCTGGTGACCAAAGTGGTGGCAGTGGATGCAGACTCTGGGCACAATGCTTGGCTCTCCTACCATCTGGTCCAGGCCACTGAGCCAGGGCTCTTCACAATTGGGGCCCATAATGGGGAGATCAGGACATCCCGGGTGTTTTTGGAAAGAGATGCTGCCAAGCAGAGACTGGTGATCTTAGTGAAGGATAATGGCCAGCCACCACTATCCAGTACTGTGAGTCTTAACCTGGTTTTTGCTGAAACCTTCCAAGAGGCCCTTCCAGAAATTAACAGCCAACCCAGGGACCCTGAGTATCAGTCGGACCTCCAGTTCTATTTGGTCCTGGCCTTGGCTTTGATTTCCTTCTTATTCCTCTTGACAGTGATTCTGGCCATTCTAACAAAGCTTCGAAGATCAGGGAGTCCCAAATTCTTGCAGTGTTTTGGTCCTGTTCCTCATTCAAATAATGCTGTCATATTTCCACCAAACTATGAAGAAGGAACATTGCCTTATTCTTATCAACTCTGTTTATCCTCTGAGTCCAGGATACAGGAATTTACCTTTCCAGCTCCAAGTGTTCAAACGGCAGAGAATATTTACTGCAATCCTCAATCTGATGTGCTTTTGACATCTGATCAAGGAAATATTTTAAAAGCAGAGATTAATAAAGCAGATGAGGTGAGTCTAGGTATGATTTCTATCTGTGTTTTTAATTTTGCATCTTTTTATTGAAAATGAAGTTTTCTGCAGTATGTAGCTGTTTGTCATCCATTCTGCAATTATAAGTAATATATAATATCTACAAGCAAGGTCCATGTAATGTATGTAGGTCCTGGAGATGCAGAGATGTATATATGTTGAAACAACAATACTATAAGGGCCAGAACTCTGACTTTGTTTTGCGTCATGTTTAACACTAATAGAAACATATTTCTCATTTCTATATGTTATTGTCCAAAAAACGGAGACTCCCTAGAGCAACAGGTTCAGTAATCAATGTTGCTATGCTCTTCTCAAGTGTTATTAAAGTACCATATGTACTAGCATGTAATGTCACGTAGAAATTTAGAGGTCCTTTCAGTGCCAACATTATGGATTTATATAAAATATGTGGATAAATTGAGGATCATTCTGAAAAAAGCACCAATGTCATCTCGGGGTCAGTTACCTCTGACTGCCACTGCCATTTCTCCACACGTACATTCAAAAAGGCCAGCTGCCACAGCACAGTGGAGAGAGAGGAGGTGGGTAGTGTTTCTTTTAGATGCTCCTGGTGGAATTGATTAAAATCTTATCTTTTGTCGCTATATTCAGAAAAGGGGGTAGTCCCTTTTTTTGACTTGTGTGCTTTTGACATCTGATCAAAGAAATATCCCAAATATAGAAACAGATAAAGCCAATGTGAATTTTTACTACAGCAGTATCATTTTTTTTATTTGCAGTGTCAGTGGTATTCCTCTGTTAAAAATAGCTGCAGTCTGTCCCAAGTCCCCTATTACCTCAAAAGTTCCCCTTTCCCAAATTTTAAGATTTCAAGAATCACTTCAAAAGGGTGAATAAAAATACATGTGCTTATCTCAGATCCAGCCCTGGCAGTCTACACAACACACAAGGATTTCCAGTAAATATTCAAATTTTGCTCCGCTATAATCAAAATGAGGGGATACTTCAGTTTTTGCAAGAAAGTTCAGTGTCTGAAGGCTTTGTTATCATCTGGATGGCTTGATCAGGTCCTTTTCATCCCAATCTACTATCTAGCTGGACACCAGTTGGTGCCTATCATGATTGCATCTTCTGAGGTCAGAATGCCCAACTTGCCCAACCAGCAAGAAAGATGAGATCATTTAGATGCCCCATTATCGTCTCAGTATGCACAACTGCAATGGACAGACACTTGCAAAGAGGTCCTTGGCTGGCAGATGGTAACATGGAGGACAAAGATACAGTCCATCAAGCCAGATACCGTTTCAGGACAGGTGGACATCAATACTGTGCTGCAGAGGGTTTGGCCCAATGAGCTTGTCTCTGGACTAAGCAGCCAGTGTAGACTGCTTAAATTTTATCACGTATCATCAATAATCCCATATCATATTCTAAAAAGATGACAAAAACAGATGAAAAGGTTAAGCAGGTATTGTACATGTGCTGCACACAATAAGTGGATTAAACAGTGTCTGGTATAATCAGTCTCTGAAGAAGTTCCAAAGAGCTTCCATCCATCAAACCATTCTTTCTATTCTTCTGTGTGTTCTTTCTATATTGTACTGACTCCACAGACACCTGTGACATCTTTCTTTCTTCTTGCAAAGCCCTCCTCCAAACGTGTCTGCTTATTAGAGTCAAAGGGAAGATTGATCCTTTTCTCTCATTCCCTAGCATTTAATGGTTGCTGTATTCACCAGCTTTGTTTCTTTGAACATTGTTGGGCTTCTCAACACTGGACACATATGCTGTAGGTACTACAATCCTAATGATTCTCTTGATTTACTTGCAATGTGGTTCTTTGGACTTAAACCCATTTTAAAATAAACATTGTTTTTATCCTGCATTTTTTGTCTATTGTGTGCCCATCTGTCACTGGACTGGTGTGGAAGCATCCTAGGACACTAAAAAAACATGTGTGATGAGATCAAAAGTTACTCAAGGTGCTGATCTAACGTCGCTATATCTTGCCACCTTATCATACTTTCACTTCACCATGGGACGTGAGGAATCTGGCACCCCACATCTCCTGGAACCAAGGGAAAGCGATCACATGGGGAAGCGTAATTGCACTGCTTCCCCCTATAGACTGTATGGCAATACAGGAGCTCTCCTGTTCTGCCCTGCCATTGGCATGTGCTGACCAATCTCCTTCACCCACAGAGCCAGCACGGCATCGTGCAATGGGAGCCAGTTTGGCTCCATGAGCGACCTGAGCTAAAATTGGCACATGCCACTGATTTTAGCCCAATGTGATGAGGTCCTTGGAAGTCAAGAGAGGACTTATGGGAAGAAGAAGAAGTGAATAAATCTTCTTAAGAGTGTTGGTTTACATCACAGGGAGGCCATGATAGGTAGACAGAGGAAGGGAAAGAGGATGCTTCACGTCATTCAAACTAACCCTCTTACTGTTGCCCACTGTGTGGCATTCTTCACTCCTCAGTACTAAGCACTGCTGCATTTCCAACAGGGATCAAATGTGCCTATTTCTTTTTAAAAATTATTTTTATTTCTTAGACATAAATTAAGTCTTTGTGTTTTCTGTGTAGTAGTCTGATGAATGGTATTAAAGCCTTAGTGAAAATATTTGTAATTCCCTCCCACAACCTCAGTTTTCTCTAATCTGTGGTATGGGTCTTGATGATTCATAAAAGGGATGCTTCTGATGCCTGCCTCTCTGTATATTGTTGTGAAGTAGAATGTCTGCATGGCTCTGCAAATATCTACTTGAGCTGGTCAGTGGAAGATTGGTGAGAATGCTCATTGTGAACATATCGCAAATTCCACCTATCCATTGGCTGTGCTTTCTCTACTACTAGGGAACTGACTGCAAATGAGTGCTTCAATGTGTTGTTGGACTCAAGCCCTTTCTATGCTGCCATATAAAGTCCTGATTATCTGCTTTGAACTGGATTATATGGCAGTGTAGACTTATATAATCCAGTTCAAAGCAGATAATGTGGGTTGTTTGCTTTGATAATCTGGATTATATGGCAGTGTAGAAGGGGCCATGGTCTTAGAATCTCCCTTGTTGTGATCAAGCTGATGGTCCATATATTAACACCAAAAGTTGTTGCAGCTAAAAACAGCGATACAAGTCACTAATGGATAACAGATAGGTAGATAGGAATATTGAAAATGAAAAACAGGTTTAGTCAGAACCCACCAATTCATCCAATGTATAAATATCATAATCAATAAATTTCCTTCATTAAAAGGGTTGTTTGGCAATTTTCACATTAGAATTGCTGCATAGGGTTAGATTAAGATGACAGCATGGGTCAGACTACAACAACCAAGATAATATGTTTCAAGGCAATAGAGACTCCAGTGGTATCATTCCTGTCTTTCTCAAGTGGACAGAACTTCCATCCAAAAAGAAGTTCCAAGTAAAATGATTCCAAAATCTCAATTTATTTGTATAAGTGGAAAAATACAAATTCAAGTCTAGATATCTTTATGAAAACAATGTTTGTGTCTGTTTGAGTGGGAAATGGTGTTGTAATTACTTCTCTGTAAATGTATGTGATAAAACATTTTTCTTAGGCATATGCACCTTTCTCAAATTCTTAGTTTGAGTTATGTGTGCGTGTCCAAATCTAGAGATATTTCAGCAAGCAATGTAGATCAATCCAGTTTAATAGTTTGATCTCAGTATGTCATGAAACTGTAGATAGAAGTGCATTTTATATTTTATTTTGATTCAGGATCTTTATTTATTTCAAGGAAGATTTGGGGAATTTTTATAGCATAAATCTTTATAACTGCCAACTACATTATACATGTGATTCTTTAGTGAAGCTTAAATGCCTTTCTGTAATGATGAATAAATTATTCTAATATGCTGTGGTAGTACCAGTTATGATATATACTCCATTGGACTTGTTTTTTTAATTAAATTTAGTAATTTAATTAAATGATTATTTCCATTTCTTTGTACCTTGTAATAAGATTTTATTTAACGTATTATTTTGGGGTTTCACTCATACTGAACATAATTATATTTACTTCTTTGGAAATATTAATAATGGCATCCAGTGTGGTAATATGGTTTGAGCATCCAACTAGAACTCTGGGAGACCAAGGTTTGAATTCCTGCTTAGTCAGGGAAACTTACTGGGTGAACATGCGCAAAGCGTACCTTCTCAGTGTGATAGGGAAGCAAGGACAACCCCCTCTGAACAAATTCTTCCAAGAAAACTCCATAATAGGTTCACCATAAGTCAGAAATGACTTGAAGGCACACAACAACAATGTATCAGTGGTTGCATATCTAAAAGAATTTGATATCTAAGTACTTCTCTCACATGTTGCTTTTGTATCTGTAATATGTTCCATGTAGATATGTGCTCAACAGCAGCATACTGATAGAGAAAAACAATATTTTTCTAGATCTGCATTATTCAGGTCCTATCTAACTTCTTTTTTCATAAAAATTTGCCATTTATTAATGTAGGCATTTTAGTAATGTAAATTGAAGGATTTAGCATTGGGTTTAGACAGGTATTTCAACCTATTGTACTCAGTATCTAGAGGTATAAAAATAGTATAGAACATATCTGGGCCCATTTATTTGAATACTCTTTTTTTCCTGCTCATGAAACTCTTCCATGTCAAGCAAAAATGTTAGAGTCTACATTCTCCTAATTACATTCTGTCATCCTCTTGTCGCTGCTAATATTCTATTATGGAGTCTAGTTTGTATGTGAGTGAACAGAAAATATTTATCCATCTGCAAAACTATATGGTGTGTCTTCTCTGGATGTACAGGTTGCTCCAAAACCTTGTATGAAGCCAAGAGAAAAACATTGGGGTTCTTCCTTTAACAAAATATGAAACAAGCTTCATTTAACCTGCACTAACATATCTTCCAAATATGGACTTCAAGCAAACTTAAAGAAAGAGCAGAAAGAAAATGATCTTAAATGCAAAACTTTACCCTAGTGACTTGCACTGTATCAGTCAATGAATTGATCCATGCCTTTCTCTGCCAGTATGCCAGAAGTGTATTGAAATAAGAGTCTTGTTGCTTCATCTCATCTAATTGGAGAGGCATAGCTATCACAGTGTAAATTTAAACTGCTTCTCAGTGAGTAGTAGGCTAGGATACTCTTCACCAGAGCAGACAAACTTAACCTGTTGAAAACCTTTGGAGTGTACGCTAATAAAGCCAAATTGAGGCACTGATATTTATTTCCCTACATAAAGCAAAAACAAAATACAACAAAAACGTGTTTCTAAATTCAAACTGATAGGATATAACTAAAATGCTGCAATTGGTGTAGATGCCACTTATTGGCATTTATTTTAGAGTTTCACAATGTTACCTAATTTATTAAGTAGCAATCTATCACTTCTATATTAAACAGGCTAGAGTTGAATATTTTATTATGGAGGATGAACTCCACAGCTCAATAGTAATTTTTATTCATTTTACCAAAAGTGACATAAAACCACAATACAACACAATACACATACTAAAAAGAAACATTACCAGAGAAAAAGAAGGAAAAGAAAAGAGAAATACAAAAATAAAAATAAATAAATGCATAGGTTTTTGAGTTGGGAATACTAGCAGCTTTCCGTGGGTAGTAGATAATTAATTGCAACATTATGGGGAAGAAGTGCAATTTCTTATTAAAGGAAGATGGTAGAAGTTACACATATCAACTAGATAAAAGCATGAATGTTGAAAAGTCTTATTTGCAACTAAGAAAACTTCAGTGAGCTATCCATTCCATTTTAAGAACTCAGTGTCACAGAAATTACTTGTTTTCTGATATAGGTTTACTAATAAGATAATTCTACAGAATTCCCACACACAATTCTCAATATATATTATTTGCCAAAGCACTAAAAATGCTTCCCTTTTGCCTCCAAATGAATATACAGATGTATGAAAATTGGCAAAATGGGTTTCATTGCATTCGCTTGAGATATTACTTGCAGTTTTCTACTGCAGCCTCAGAGTGCCGCTGTTGGCCAGCAAAGAGGATCTACCAACCCAAGGATGCCTCATGCAGTGAAACTGCTTATTCATTAGGAAACAGGAGAACATAGGAAAAGCCAACATTCTTGCGGTAAAAGGAAATGCTACAATGTATATAAGCATATACCAGTGGCATTTATAGCATTCTTAAATGTGTCTGAATGGGAATTTGAATTTTTTCAACTTATCTGACCACACCAAATAAGGATAAAGTCATTTTTTTTTCATTCAGTGCAATGGAGGACCAGCACAAAGAGAACAGATCACAGCAAAGGCAAGTAATTCTCTTATTTTTCTCTTTGTTTTGCAATGCTGCCTCAGAAAACATTCAGTATTCCATTCCTGAAGAAATGGGAAAGGGCTCCATTGTGGGAAACCTGGCAAAAGATCTGAGACTGTCTGCAGGAGAAATAGCAAAGAGCAACATGCACATTCTTTCTCTTGGTGAAAAGCAGTATTTTACTATCAGTGCAGAAAATGGGAATCTTTATGTAAATGACAGGATTGACAGAGAGGAAATATGTGGGGAAAGTAAATCCTGCCCTATCAATTTTAAAGTACTGTCTGAAAATCCTAGAAATATTTTTCATATAACTATAGAGATCCAAGACATTAATGACAATGCACCACATTTTGTGGAAGGTGATATCAAGCTACAGATAAGTGAATCCACCTTACCAGGAACCACTTTCATCTTAGAGCAAGCTGAGGATCCTGACATAGGAGCAAATTCTCTAAAGGACTACTACGTGAACAATAATAAGTATTTTTCTTTAGAAGTTAAAGACAGAGATGATGGAAAGAAATATGCAAACTTGGTATTGAACAAGCAGTTGGATCATGAAAGTGAAGGCAGTTTCCATTTAATTCTTATGGCTGTGGATGGAGGGGAGCCTCCCAAAACGGGGACAGCCAAAATATGGATTACTGTCATTGATGCCAATGACAACCCACCAGTCTTCACTCAAGTACAGTACATGGTGACCTTAAGTGAGAATACACAAAGTGGATCTTTAGTGGTACAGGTTAAAGCAACAGACAGAGATGCAGGTTCAAATGCTCAAATCAACTATAACTTCAGGAACATTCCTGAACGTGCTCGACAGAAATTCGATTTGAATTCACAAAATGGAAAAATTACAGTTAAGGAGCCTCTGGACTTTGAGAAAACAGAGAAGTATGTAATGACAGTAGAGGCACGAGATGGAGGTGGATTAGCAGCTCACACTAATGTTGAAATAAAACTCATAGATGAAAATGACAATGCACCAGAAGTGGTCCTTGCCTCCTTATCCAGTCCAATACCTGAAGATTCTGCACTAGGAACACTGGTAGCCCTTATCAGTGTACACGATAAAGACTCTGGAGATAATGGGGACATCACTTGCCATTTAAGAAATGGTATGCCTTTCAAAATAGTGTCAACAAACAATGATTTCTATGAGCTTCTTACAGATGGACTCCTGGATAGGGAAATCACTCCAGAATACAATATCACAATCATAGCAACAGATAAAGGCACCCCACCTCTTTCATCAGAGAAAACCATCTTCTTGAAAATTTCAGATATTAATGACAATTTTCCTACTTTTGATAAATCATCTTACACATCCTATATACCAGAGAACAATCCCTCTGGTTCCTCTATTTTCCGTGTCCGAGCCTCAGACCCAGACCTGGAACGCAATGGCCAAATAACTTATTCCCTACTCAGAAGCAACATTCAAGAGGTGCCTATCATGTCTTTCCTCTCTATCAACTCTGAAAGTGGCACTATTTATGCTCAGCGCTCCTTTGATTACGAACAGTGTCAGGAGTTTCAGGTGGAAGTGCGCGCCCAAGATGGAGGTTCTCCATCCCTCAGCAGCACTGCTATTGTCAAAATCTTCATCCTGGACCAGAATGACAAGAGCCCTCAAATTCTTTATCCCTCTCAGGGAGTGGAAAGCTCAGCCTTGTTTGAGATGGTGCCTCGGTCGGCCGAGGAGGGTTATCTGGTGACCAAAGTGGTGGCAGTGGATGCAGACTCTGGACACAATGCTTGGCTCTCCTACCATCTGGTCCAGGCCACTGAACCAGGACTCTTCACAATTGGTGCCCATAATGGTGAGATCAGGACCTCCCGGACATTCTTGGAAAGAGACGCTGCGAAGCAAAGGCTGGTGATCTTAGTGAAGGATAATGGCCAGCCTCCACTATCCAGTACTGTGAGTCTGAATCTGGTCTTTGCTGAAACCTTCCAAGAGGCCCTTCCAGAAATTAACAGCCAACCCAGGGATCCAGAATATCAGTCAGACCTCCAGTTTTATTTGGTCCTTGCCTTGGCTTTGATTTCCTTCTTATTCCTCCTGACAGTGATTTTGGCCATTCTGACGAAGGTTCGAAGATCAGGGAGTCCCAAATTCTTACCATGCTTTGGTCCTGTTCCCCATTCAAACAATGCAGTCATATTTCCACCAAACTATGAAGAAGGAACTTTGCCTTACTCCTATCAGCTGTGTTTATCTTCTGAATCCAGGATACAGGAATTTACCTTTCCAGCACCAAGTGTTCAAGCTGCAGGGAATTTTTCTAGTGATCAGAATTCTGATATGCTATTGACAGCCAATCAAGAAAATATTTTAAAGACAGATATGAGTAATGATCATGGGGTGAGTTTTTTTCCTTATATTTGCCTATTTCGTAATACATTATGACTGAATTTTCTACTCCACTTTTAATGAATAGCCAATTAATAATATAATTTCATTTCTTAAGTCCCAGTTTTCATTCATTATTCTGGCTTTATTGAATTGTCTTTAAATGTTTGAATGGTTTATTCTTTTTGGAATTGTGAGTTATTTCAGGTCCCATTTGGAAAGATTCTATCTAAAGACCATAATTTTGAATGAAACCTATTGTGTATGAATGATTTAGGCTTGGGGATATTTCATCTACTGGGGCATGGAGACACAGGTGTGTTTGACCATGACGAAGGAGCAGCCCCATGGACTGCGGGATATGATATGATACTTTAGGTCTTAGTACAAGTATTTAGGAGCACATCTTTCCTTGTATATATGTAGCCTTTGCTCAAGCTGCGTGAGAGGTCAGGCACTTGAAGAGAGCTGGAAAAAGCACACATTGACCAAGCTGTTCAGGAACTATAGACCTGACAGACACTAGTCTTCACTGTACCTCAGAAGGAGGTGTAGAAAATTGGAGGGAGTTGGTGTTGCCAAATTTCCCAGAGAAGAGGTGGGTCTGTCTTGTAAATGTATCGTCTCACAATATGGGTGGTCTACTTGAGACCCTTTGGAGGATTCATTTCCTTGCATGGATCCATTATCTTACCAATCTGTGTGGGATACCAGGATACAAGTAGCAACTAAGGTTGCTAGTTTCCTTATGTTTTGTGCTTAAGTGTGTTTGAGACACATTGTTATTCTCTTCAGCTATCTATACTACCTACCTGGAAAGGTGAGACAAAGGAATCAGAAACTAAGAGCGATTCTTTTCTGAAATCCTCTTGATCAGCTTCTGAATGAGATGTAGGATAAGCTACCCTTCAAGAGGGCAACCGAATTTAACCAATTGGAAGACTTAGGTATATCCACCTATAAGCCAAACAACATCCCTGTAATTTATTTTACTGGCATAAAAAAAAGATAATCCCTAGGATACTGGGAAATAGTCATGAAAACTCCAACCCATCTTTCAAATGCGGGCTAATCCTACTCTGTGAATTAGCGATGCTAATATAACACAAGGAGAAGGAGGAAAGCCATATCATTGGTTTCCCCTTTATTTAAAATGATACTGGGCTTCACTTTCATTGAGAACACTATTCCATCCCGCCCCTACTTGTGCCTCCACCTTCTCTATTCATTTTGGAGAGTGCAATAAGGCAAATCCATGCCTAGTGTAAGGCTGGATGTACATTATTGCTGCTGGTGGTGTTTTGTCTTCTTGTTCTTCTTCTTCTTGTTGTTGTTGTTTTTCTTCTTCTTCCTTCTGCTCCTGCGCCATCCTCAAGACTGGGATAAAGAGTGCCTCCCAACTTAAAAAGCTATACGATTAAAATATATAAAACGTTAGTAGAATTAAAATGGAATTATACCAAAGGTAAAGATAAAGGTTTTCTCCTTGATATTAAGTCTAGTTGTGCCTGACTCTGGAGGGTAGTGCTTATCTCCATTTCTAAGCCATTGTTCATAGATGCCTCCAAGATCATGTGACTGGCATCACTGCATTGAGCAACGTTACCTTCCTGTCAAAGTGGTACCCATTGATCTACTCACATTTGCATGTTTTTGAACTGCTAGGTTGGTGGAAGCTGGGGCTATCAGCAGGAGCATACCCAACTCACTGGATTTGAACCACTGACCTTTTGGTCAGCAAGTTCAGCAGCTCAGCGGTTTAACCCACTGTGCCACCGGAGGCTCTCTTGGATTAAACTTATTACCATCATTAGAACAATTCAGTTAAAATATTATAAATACAGAAATAAATACATATAAGCTAAAAAAATAGTTCAGCCTAAAAAAGTTAGCATGCCTATCCAGTTCTTTGATGTTTCAAAATCATGTCTGAATAAATGGTTTTAGCCTGCCGTCACAAGGACAACCGAGAAGGGGCCAACAGGTTCCAAAGGCCAAGGACGGCCATTGAGAAGGCTCGTTCTCACTTCTCCACCAATCTTGCTTGCAATGTTGGTGGGACTGACAGTAGGGCCTCGCCTGATGATCACATAGCCCAGGTCGGTCTATATTTATTGGCTAGAAAATAGCATAACACAGTTACATGCTAACATTTATTCCTGAGAAAAGTAAATACTATACAATATGTGAAATAACTTGGATCTGAGTCACAACGTATTTTTTTTTATGAAACCTTTATTCCATGATTCATTGTACTATCAGTATTCTACTTAATATTCCTATCTTCATATATTTAGCTACTATAGTTATACATTTCAGTATATCTTATAGGTCAGCTGAACTGTGTCAGATTGGAAATGAATTGAGTTTGAATAGCATTCTAAAGACATCTCTGTCTGTCGTCCACTTGGCATATTTTTATAAGTAATGAATTTAAATACAGTTACCAGAGGGGGTGGGAATTTACAACACTGCCAAAATATGGTTGGAACCACAGCTTTCTCTTCAGCTTTCTCACATTGACTAAATAATTATCTGAAGTGAACACTTAGATTCAGATGATCTGGAACAGATTTTGCGTTATGGACAACATAAAGGACTCAAGGGATTTCTTTTCTTTTCTTTTGTGTTTCTTTAAAAAAAATCTATCTCCTAGAACTTTTAAATATGCTACCTCTAACATTCATGAAGAGTAAATGGAAGTGTTTATATAAAAAAAATGTGGGGGGGGGGGTGATTGCTGGAAGTCTTCTTCATACCCCATCTGAACAAATCCTGCCAAGAAACTCCTGTGATAGATTTGCTGTAGGATTACTGTAAGTCAGACACAAGTTGACGGCACATTTAAAGCACAGAATAAGTATGAATTATCACTTACTTTCTGATACAGTTTTCTACAATGAGACGGGGGGGGGGGGGTGGATTCTACATATGTGCTATTGTGCTTCCTCTACTTTTAACCAGCCAAATATAAATTCTGTTCAAATGAATTGCTTAAGACATAGCTTGTAGTTCTGTCTTTCGGCCTCAGAGTGCCACTGTTGGCCAGCAAAGAACTGCCATTCCAGGGATGCTTTGTGCAGTGAAATTGCTTATTCACTGGGAAATAGCAGAATGCAGGGACATGCAACCATTTATTTCTGAGAAAAGGAAATACTACATTATAAAGAACCAAAAAACAGCAACTTAAATCATCATTATTTCTGGATTAGAATTTGAAATTCTTCATTTTATCTGATTATATGAGACAAGGATAATACATATTTCCTCACAGACTGGAATGGAGAACATGAACAAACACAGCAGCAGATCTCTCCAAAGGCAAGTAATTCTCTTATTTTTCTCTTTGTTTTGCAAAGCTGCTCCAGAACAGATTCAGTATTCAGTTCCTGAAGAACTGGAAAAGGGCTCCATTGTGGGAAATCTTGCCAAAGATCTGAAACTAAATACTGCAAGTAGCAATCTACATATCCTTTCTTTAGGGGAAAAGCAATATTTCATTATCAGTGCAGAAAATGGGAATCTTTATGTAAATGACAGAATTGATAGAGAGGAAATATGTGGGGAAAGTATATCCTGCACCATCAGTTTTGAAGTGATGGCTGAAAATCCTATGAATATTTTTCATATAATTGTAGAGGTCCAGGATGTGAATGACAATGCACCACATTTTCTGCATGGTGATATCAAACTGGAGATCAGTGAATTAACTTTGCCAGGAGCCACGTTTCACCTTGAGCAAGCTGAGGATCCTGATATTGGGATGAATACAATACAAGATTACAGCCTTAATATAAATCAGTACTTTGTTCTGGACATGACAGAGAGAGAATTTGAAAAAACTTATGTAAAGTTAGTACTGAACAAACAATTGGATCATGAAAGTGAAAGCAGTTTCCATTTAACTCTTATGGCTCTGGATGGAGGAAAGCCACCAAAAACAGGGACAGCCAAAATATGGATTACAGTCATTGATGTCAATGACAACTCTCCAGTTTTCTCTCAAGAGCTGTATATGGTGAACTTGAAAGAGAATACACAACGTGGGTCTCTAGTTGTACAGGTGAAAGCCACAGACAAAGATGCAGGTTCCTATGGTCAAATCACCTATAACTTCAGAAACATTCCAGAACGTGCTCGCCAGAAATTCAGTTTGGATTCAAAAAATGGGAAAATAACAATTCAGGAAACTCTGGACTATGAGGAAGCTGATAAATATCTAGTAGCAATAGAAGCAAGAGATGGAGGTGGATTAGCAGCTCACGCTAAAGTTGAAATAAAAGTATTAGATGAGAATGACAATCCTCCAGAAGTGATCCTTGCCTCTATGAACAGCCCAATACCTGAAGATTCAGCAACAGGAACTCTAGTAGCACTCATCAACATAAAAGATAAAGATTCTGGGGAAAATGGGGAAATTACTTGTTATTTGAAAGAAATTTTGCCATTCAAAGTAGTGTCAACACCCAATAACTTCTACAAGCTTCTTACAGATGGTCCCTTGGACAGGGAAAGCACTCCAGAGTACAATATCACAATCACAGGAACAGATAAAGGCACACCCCCTCTTTCAACTGAGAAAATCATTTTCCTGAAGATTTCAGATATCAATGATAATGCCCCTGCCTTTGAGAAATCCTCCTACGCTTCTTATGTACCAGAAAACAATCCTTCTGGCTCCTCCATTTTCCGTGTCCAAGCCTCAGATCCAGATCTGGAATGCAATGGCCAAATCACTTACTCCCTCCTCAGAAGCAACATTCAGGAGCTTCCTCTCTCGTCTTACCTCTCCATCAACTCTGAAAGTGGTGTCATTTATGCTCAGCGCTCCTTTGACTACGAACAGTGCCAGGAGTTTCAGGTACAAGTGAGGGCCCAAGATGGAGGCTCCCCTCCCCTCAGCAGCACTGCCACTGTGAAGGTCTTCATCCTGGACCAGAATGACAAGAGCCCTCAAATTCTTTATCCTTCTCAGGGAGTGGAGGGCTCAGCCTTGTTTGAGATGGTGCCTCGCTCAGCTGAGGAGGGTTATCTGGTGACCAAAGTGGTGGCGGTGGATGCAGACTCTGGGCACAATGCTTGGCTCTCCTACCATCTGGTCCAGGCCACTGAACCAGGGCTCTTCACAATTGGGACCCATAATGGGGAGATCAGGACATCACGGACATTTTTAGAAAGAGATGCTGTCAAGCAAAGGCTGGTGATCTTAGTGAAGGATAATGGCCAGCCTCCACTATCCAGTACTGTGAATCTTAATCTAGTGTTTGCTGAAACCTTCCAAGAGGCCCTTCCAGAAATTAACAGCCAACCAAGGGATCCAGAGTATCAGTCAGACCTCCAGTTCTATTTGGTCCTTGCTTTGGCTTTGATATCCTTCTTATTCCTCCTGACAGCGATTTTGGCCATTCTGACGAAGGTTCGAAGATCAGGGAGTCCTAAATTCTTACAATGCTTTGGTCCAGTTCCCCATTCAAACAATGCTGTCATATTCCCACCAAATTATGAAGAAGGGACTTTGCCTTATTCCTATCAGCTGTGTTTATCCTCTGAGTCCAGGATACAGGAATTTACCTTTCCAGCACCAAGCGTTCAAGCTGCAGGGAATTTTTCTAGTGATCAGAATTCTGACATGCTATTGACAGCCAATCAAGAAAATATTTTAAGGACAGAGATGAGTAATGATCATGGGGTGAGTTTTTTCCCTAATATCTACCTATTTTGTAATACGTTATGACTGAATTTTCTACTCCACTTTTACTGAATAGCCAATTAATAATATATTTCATTTCTTAAGTCTCCATTTTCATTCATTATTCTGGCTTTATTGAATAATCTTTAAAAATTTGAATGGTTTATTCTTTCTTGAATTGTGAGTTATTTCCGGTCCCATTTGGAAAGATTCTATCTAAATGCCATAATTTTGAATGAAAGCTATTGAGTATGAATGATCTAGGCTTGGGGATATTTCATCTACTGGGGCATGGAGACACAGGTGTGTTTGACAATGACGAAGGAGCAGCCCCATGGACTGCGGGATATGATATGATACTTTAGGTCTTAGTACAAGTATTTAGGAGCACGTCTTTCCTTGTATATATGTAGCCATTGCCCAAGTTGCGTGAGAGGTCAGGCACTTGAAGAGAGTTGGAAAAAGCACACATTGCCCAAGCTATTCAGAAACTCTAGACCTGACAGACACTAGTCTTCTTTCTACCTCAGAAGGAGGTGTAGAGAATTGGAGGGAGTTGGTGTTGCCAAATGGCTCAGAGAAGAGGTGGGTCTGTCTTGTATATTTATAGTCTCAGAATATGGGTGGTCTACTTGAGACCCTTTGGAGGATTTATTTATTTATTTATTTATTTATTTATTTATTTATTTCGAGGTTTTATATACCGACCTTCTCACCTTCAAAGAGGGATTCGGACCGGTTCACAACATGTTCTAACATACAAAAAATATACAATAACAACACAATGCCATTTCATTACACGGTTAAAATATCAGCACTATACACATTAAAACATTATCATCACAGTTAAAAGAGCCAAATCGTCCGACACCATCACAATCCCATTCATCATTTCCTTGCATGGATCCATTATCTGGCCAATCTCTGTAGAACACCAGGATACAAGTAGCAATTAAGGTTGCTAGTTTCCTTAAGTTTTGTGCTTAAGTGTGATTAAGACACATTGTTATTCTCCTCAGCTTCCTATGCTATCTACCTGGAAAGGTGAGATAAAGGTTTTCTCCTTGATATTAAGTCTAGTTGTGCCTGACTCTGGGGGGTGGTGCTCATCTCCATTTCTAAGCCATTGTCCATAGACGCCTCCAAGATCATGTGACTGGCATGACTGCATTGAGCAGCGTTACCTTCCCGTCAAAGCGGTACCTATTGATCTACTCACATTTGCATGTTTTTGAACTGCTAGGTTGGCAGAAGCTGGGTCTAACAGCAGGAACATACCCCACTCCCTGGATTTGAACCACCAACCTTTTGGTCAGCAAGTTCAACAGCTCAGCGGTTTAACCCACTATGCCACCGGAGGCTCCCTTGAATTAAACTAATTACCAACATTAGAACAATTCAGTTAAAATATTATAAATACAGAAATAAATACATATAAGCTAAAAAATAGTTCAGCCTAAAAAAGTTAGCATGCCTATCCAGTTTTTTTAATTACCTTATGTTTCAAAAACATGTCTGAATAAAAGGTTTTAGCCTGCCATTACAAGGACAGCAGGGAAGGGGCCAACAGGCTCCAAAGTTGAAGGACAGCCATTGAGAAGGCTCATTCTCGTTTCTCCACCAATCATGCTTGCAATGTTGGTGGAACTGACAGTAGGGCCTCGCCTGATGATCACATAGCCCAGGCTGGTCCATATTTATTGGCTGGAAAATAGCATAACACAGTTACATGCAAACATTTATTCCTGAGAAAAGGAAATACCATACAATCTGCGAAATAGCTTGGATCTGAGTCACAACGCGTTGTTTTTATGAAACATTTAATCCATTATTCATTGTAATATCAGTATTCTACTTAAAATTCCTGTCTTCATATATTTAGCTACTATAATTATACATTTCAGTATATCTTAGAGGTCAGCTGAACTGTGTCATATTGGAAATAAATTCCGTTTGAATAGCATTTTAAAGACATCTCAGAATCCATGCTGTCTGTCATCCACTTGGCATATTTTTGTAAGTATTAATTTAAATACCATTACCAGAGGGGATGGAAATTTGTAACACTGCAAAATGTGGTTGCAACCATGTTACTACAGAGGTACTCTCTTCAGCTTTCTCATTTTGACTAAAGATCTGCAACAGATTTCATGTTATAGACAACATAATTAACCAGAGGTATTTCTTTTCTTTCTTGTGTCTTGAAAAAAATCTCAGATCCTTTAAAAGTATTATTTCTAACATTCATGGACAGTAAGTTCAAGTATTTACATAATTTGGAAGGGGGTGTGTGTGTGATTTCTGAAGTCTTATTAATACCGGGTTGAAAGCATCAAAGAGGCATCTCTTCCAATTTCAGCATACACAAACAGTGTAGTATAATGATTTGTGTGTTCGACTATAACTGTGGAGACAAGGATTTAAATACCTACTTGGGCAAGTGAACCTCAGAAAAAGGTAAAATCATATCCCATCTGAACAAATCTTGCCAAGAAAAAACCTATGATAGATTCTCTGTAGGATTACTGTAAGTCAGACACAACTTGACAGCCCCCTTAAAGCACCAACAAAAGGATGAATTATTGTGTTATTATACTTCCTCTATTTTGAACCAGTGAATCTCTAGTACGTAAACAGCAAGAAATTCTGTTCAAAGCAATTGCTTAAGACATGGCTTGCAGTTCTCCATTTCAGCCTCAGAGTGCCACTGTTGCCCAGCAAAGAACTGCCATTCCAGGGATCTTTCATGCAGTGAAATTGCTTATTCACTGAGAAATAGCAAGACATAGGGACAGACAAACATTTATTTCCGAGAAAAGGAAATACTGCAATATAAAGAACCAAAAACCATTGACTTACCACTCACTTCATCAATATTTCTGGATCTTGATCAGAATTTAAAAATCTTCAGCTTATCTGAGCTCATCAAACAATGATAAAACTGATCTTCTCATTGCATGGAACGGAGGAAATGAAAAAACACAGCAGCAGATCTCTACAAAGGCAAGTGATTCTCTTATTTTTCTCTTTGTTTTGCATAGCTGCTCCAGAACAGATTCAGTATTCAGTTCCTGAAGAACTGGAAAAGGGCTCCATTGTGGGAAATCTTGCCAAAGATCTGAGACTAAATACTGAAGAAATAGCAAGAAGCAATCTACATATACTTTCTTTAGGGGAAAAGCAATATTTCATTATCAATAGAAACAATGGGAATCTTTATGTAAATGACAGGATTGATAGAGAGGAAATATGTGGGGAAAGTATATCTTGCACCATCAATTTTGAAGTGATGGCTGAAAATCCTATGAATATTTTTCATATAATTGTAGAAGTCCAGGATGTGAATGACAATGCACCACATTTTTTGAATGGTGATATCAAATTGGGGATCAGTGAATTAACTTTGCCAGGAGCCACATTTCTCCTTGAGCAAGCTGAGGATCCTGATATTGGGATGAATACAATACAGGATTACAGCCTCAATACAAACCAGTACTTTGTTCTAGACATGACAGAGAGAGAATCTGGAAAAGCCTATGTAAAATTAGTACTGAACAAACAATTGGATCATGAAAGTGAAAGCAATTTCCATTTAACTCTTATGGCTCTGGATGGAGGGAAGCCACCCAAAACGGGGACAGCCAAAATATGGATTACAGTAATTGATGTCAATGACAACACACCGGTTTTCTCTCAAGAGCTGTACATGGTGAACCTGAAAGAAAATACACCACGTGGGTCTCTAGTGGTACAGGTGAAAGCCACAGACAAAGATGCCGGTTCAAATGGACAGATCAGTTATGGCTTTAGAAACATCCCTGAACGTGTTCGCCAGAAATTCAATTTGGATTCAAAAGATGGGAAAATAACAATAAAGGAAACTCTGGACTTTGAGGCATCAGATAAATATCTAGTAGCTGTAGAAGCAATAGATGGCGGTGGATTAGCAGCTCATGCTAAAGTTGAAATAAAAGTATTAGATGAGAATGACAATGCTCCAGAAGTCATTCTGGCCTCTTTGAACAGCCCAATACCTGAAGATTCAGCAACAGGAACTTTGGTAGCACTCATCAACATAAAAGATAAAGATTCTGGGGAAAATGGGGAAATTACTTGCTATTTAAAAGACATTTTGCCATTCAAAGTAGTGTCAACATCCAATAACTTCTTCAAGCTTCTTACAGATGGTCCCTTGGACAGGGAAAGCAACCCAGAATACAATATCACAATCACAGCAACAGACAAAGGCACACCTCCTCTATTAACAGAGAAGATAGTTTCCCTTAAGATTTCAGATATCAATGACAATTCTCCTGCCTTTGAAAAATCTTCTTACAATGTCTTTGTGCCAGAGAACAATCCTTCAGGCTCCTCCATTTTCCAGGTCCAAGCCTCAGATCCTGATCTGGAACGCAATGGCCATATCACTTACTCCCTCCTTAGAAGCAACATTCCAGAAATGCCTCTCTCGTCTTACCTTTCAATTAATTCTGAAAGTGGCATCATGTATGCTCAGCGCTCCTTTGACTATGAACAGAGCAGAGAAATTCAAGTAGAAGTGCAGGCGCAAGATGGTGGCTCTCCATCCCTCAGCAGCACAGCTATTGTGAAGATCTTCATCCTGGACCAGAATGACAAGAGCCCTCAAATTCTTTACCCTTCTCAGGGAATGGAGGGGTCAGCCTTGTTTGAGATGGTGCCTCGCTCAGCTGAGGAAGGTTATCTGGTGACCAAAGTGGTGGCAGTGGATGCAGACTCTGGGCACAATGCTTGGCTCTCGTACCATCTGGTCCAGGCCACTGAGCCAGGGCTCTTCACAATTGGGACCCATAATGGGGAGATCAGGACCTCACGGACATTCTTGGAAAGAGATGCTGTCAAGCAGAGACTGGTGATTTTAGTGAAGGATAATGGCCAGCCACCACTATCCAGTACTGTGAGTCTTAACCTGGTCTTTGCTGAAAACTTCCAAGAGGCCCTTCCAGAAATTAACAGCCCATCCAGAGACCCAGAGTATCAGTCAGACCTCCAATTCTACTTGGTTCTTGCCTTGGCTTTAATTTCCTTTTTATTCCTACTGACAGTGATTCTGGCCATTTTGACAAAGCTTCGAAGATCAGGGAACCCCAAGTTTTTGCAGTGTTTTGGTCCGGTTCCCCATTCAAACAATGCTGTCATATTCCCACCAAACTATGAGGAAGGAACTTTGCCTTACTCCTATCAGCTGTGTTTATCTTCAGAATCTAGGATACAGGAATTTACTTTTCCAGCACCAAGTGTTCAAGCTGCAGGGAATTTTTCATGTGATCAGAATTCTGACATGCTAATGACAGCAAATCAAGAAAATATTTTAAAGACAGAGATGAGTAATGATGATGGGGTGAGTTTTCCTCTTACATCTGCCTATTTTGTAATATGTTAAGATTGAATTTTCTAAACCGCTTTTAATGAATTGCCCATTAATAGCATATTTTCATTTCTTAAGTCCTCATTTTTGTTCATTATTCCAGTTTTATTCAATAATATGTAAAAGGTTTAATGGTGTATTCTTTTGGAATTGCGCATCATTTCAGACTCCATTGGGAAGAATTCTATTGAAGGACCATAATTTTGAATGAAAGCTGTTGTGTGTGCATGATCTAGGCTGGGGCATGGAAATGCAGGAGTGCTCGTTTGACCATAATGAACAGCCCCATGGACTACAGGATGTGAGATGATACTTTAGCTCATACTACATATTTATGAAAACATATTTCCTTGTATGTATGTAAACATTGTCCCAGTTATGTTAGATTTTCTGGAGATATTCAGATCTCATTCTACAGGAGATCAAGCAACGTAATAGACAGCTATCCAACTTGCCTCTCTAGAATGGAGAAAGTGTGATTGTTCTGTTGAAACACAACTTCCAATTTGATAGTCAAAACATTGTGTTACTCTTTGTATTAAGTTCTATGTAGAGCTAGCAACATTTCTTTTATATAAGATATGGGAGAAGATACTCATGGGAAGGATGAAGCGGCATCATTATCATTGATCTTTAGTTCAGTAAGAGCTAATACTTCTAGTAAAATTTATAGGCCCAGACAGTTTATGAATAAATGCCCTTTCCACGTGTATTCTATACATTTTTTTCAAAATTCTTTTTTTTCCTTTAATGTTATAGATGAAAAGAAACTCTCAGATATACTTTTTAGAAAAGATCATGAAATATTGTGTGATATTTTATTAAGTAAGATTTCTAACACAGATTTCGGTGACTTGGAGAGAGGTATGCATGTCCTTTGTGCACTGCCAGTGATTATGGCAGAAGCTGAAAGATGTTTCATTAGCCAAGAAAACTTCAAAAAGTGCAAGATTTCTGCTAGGTGGCAAAAGATTAGGCTACCTAGTAGGGGTGCAATTCGGTTAAACTTCATTTAGTTTTTGGTATCCAGATTTCGGTGGACCCCCAGATCTATTTTTTCAGGAGCCTCCCAAATTCAGTGAGGGAAAAAAATCCATTTTTCGATCTGGCAACTGAAAGATCTGGGAAGATCCAGTCCATTAGCAGCAATGGGGAACTTATGAGGCTCCCATTTCTGTCATTTTTAGGGCATCGGTCTTAAGAAATCACTGTTTCTGGGATCCTTTCTCCTTATATCCTTCAATAAATCCTGGATTAAATGCACCAGACTTAGGAAACCATCCTTTCTGGAATCCTTTCTTCTTACATCCTTTAATAAGACCTGGGTTAAAAGCATCAGACTTAAGAAACCATCCTTTCTGGGATCCTTTCTCCTTAGATCCTTCAAAAAGACTTGGTTTAAAGGCTTAAGAAACCGGTTTTCTGATATCGTTTGCCCTCAACACACTTTCAACGAAGCTGAGTTAAGGGAGGCACCCTTTTTAAACACTTATTTCAATGGGAGCCGCACCACCTGAAGGAACATATGGCAGCTTTAGAAATGGTAAGGTACTTCCTCTACCCCACATTTGAAACTTGCCTCATGTGAAGGGCACCTGTGGTGGCAGTTTCTTAAGTGTGTAGACAGTAAAGTGCTTTGCTATTTGAGTTAAAAAGCAAGCCAAGCCACGCAGAGCTGTGAGCGGCACTGAGAATTTAGATCACCAATCTGTCTCTCTCAGAAGCCTGCTTGCAACAGAAAAATGGAAGCCCAGCTTGGCTAAAAGAGATGTCGTGACTTTCTTCTATTCTGATTGGCTCAACAGGCAGGGCTCATAGGGAATCCTGTGCGGGTGCCTGGGTGCCCCTTCGAGCTCCACGTGTAGCCAAAAGAAACAGAAAGCAATTGTTTTCTGCAGCCACATAGTCCGTTTCGATTGTAAAAAATGGAGGCTGAGGCTGAGCCTGTGCCGGTACAGTTGGCCGAAACAGGCAAAATGGCTGGAGCCGGTTTTGAAAAACAGATCCATGCACAATCGTACTACCTAGTTATTTTGTCTATCAAGAGTACATTGTAGACAAAATTGACTTTGTGGGGGGAAATTTCTTATTTTCAATGAAAAGATCAAGAAAAACAAACTCTTAAATTGAAACAAATAAGTTTGCACCATTTGCAACTATGCTGATTTATTGCATCTTTTAAAATCAATGCTTCAACAGAACAAGGCCTATATTAGAACCATTACCAAGACCTTGCACTTGGAAAGTAATCATACTCGGCTACGAGTGATTGTCTATGATATTAGAACCAACATAAAAACTGCTACATACTTATGTTGTGTAGGCAATCTTTCTCAAGCCAAATGTTTCTGAAGAAAAATATGAAAATATGATTGTAACATCATATGAGTTCATAGTATGATTTTTCAAATATTGAAAAGCCTGTATTTACTCAAGTATAATGCACCAACAAATGTAATGCACACTTCAGTTTAGCAGATGTGCGTTACCAATATATGTATATGCTGTCAAATGTAATATGAGGTAGAGGTGGCTGTGAAAAGACTGGTGGGAAGCCCCTCCATTAGGCCTTGCTATCAGCATTTTCATGACCACCTTTACTTCTCCCTCCTCTGTTCCTACCTGGGATATCTTGCCCAACAGCACAGACTGGTTTTGGTGTGCAATTCTTACACACCATTGAATCTAATGTGCACCTCAATTTTAGCTATATATTTTAGCCAATAAAGGTGAGCATTAGACTTGAATAAATATGGTATTTTTAAAAACTCACAGCTAGTATGCTAGCCATTAAAGTTTCTGTATGATACATTTGCAGTGCCAATTTTCTGATACAGACATGTAGCAATTACATTTAAAAATCTTCTGTGCTTAGAATCCAAACAGAAATGAATTATGTAAATATAAAACAAATACAACAACCAGAGTTGCCATAAAAGGCTGAGGGAAGGAAACAGAAATACCCAAAGCTTCTACTGTGATTTTTGGCTACAGTGATAGCCGGCTCCTCCTCTTCAGAAGGACAACTTGGCATTAGGGACTAGTGTGCATGTATGGCAGGCAAAGGACACAATTACTTAAATCAGTATTTAACTGTTTTATTGCTTTTACTTTCCAAACAACCATATGTTACCTTCTAGTTAACGTTGTGGCCCGGATTTTTTATTGTCTTCATGGCTTAAAATTGTATTGTTACCGACTCTTTAACCAATCAGCCTAACTGGAGTGTAACTGCAGCTATTCCTCTAGAAATTCGGTACCTCTCATATGGAAAAACACTTTTCAATACCTCAGTTATGAAAGGTGAACAGCGGCCTAATTTATTACCTCTGCACAGTTTACACAACAAAATCTGTACTGATCCTTAGTTCACCTCTAAAACACCATGATAAATCTGGATTGTGGATGTTTCACTTCCATCTTAAAGGTACAAAGTTGGCAAAAAAGCACACATTGCCCCGGCCATTCAAAGAGTATAAACCTGACAGTCTTGCTTGTACTTCAGAAGGCATCAAAGGGAATTGGTGTTGCCACATGGACTCGAGCAGTGGTGGGTCTGTCTTGTACAATCTCACAATATGGATAGTTTACGTGTAACACTTTGGAGGATTTATTTCTCTGCCCTTCCCCTGGGCAAAAAGGCATGGATACATAGAATCATAGAGTTGGAAGAGACCTCATGAGCCATCCAGTCCAATCCCCTGCCAAGAAGCAGGAAAATTGCATTCAGAGCACCCCTGACAAATGGCCACCCAGCCCCTGTTTAAAAGCTTCCAAAGAAGGAGCCTCCACCACACTCTGGGGCAGAGAGTTCCACTGCTGAACGGCTCTCAAAATCAGGAAGTTCTTCCTAATGTTCAGATGGAATCTCCTTTCTTGTAGTTTGAAGCCATTGTTCCGCGTCCTAGTCTCCAGGGCAGCAGAAAACAAGCTTGCTCCTTCCTCCCTATGACTTCTTCTCACATACTTATATACATGGCTATCATGTCTCCTCTCAGTCTTCTATTCTTCAACAGATCTGTGTAGGACATCAGGAAACTGTTGACCAACTAAACTTGACAATTTCTCCCAGTTTTCTCTTAAAGTATACCTGAGGCCCATATTTATTCTATCTAGATATCTAGTATTTTCTGTCTACCTGGAAAGGTGAGACAAGGTAGTCAGAACCTAGGAGGAACCTGCTTCCTAAATCTACTTGAGTTGCTTCTAAATGAGATGTAGGATACAATACCCTTCAAGAGAGGAAACTGGGGAACAGGTTTGCCATAGGATTACTGTAAGTTAGACAAAACATGGAGGTGCATTTAAATCAAAAACAAAAGGATGAATTATCACTTACTTTCTGATACAATTTTCTCCAATACAGATGGGGAAAATGGTTCTAGACATTTGTTGTTTATCAGCTTTGAATCAGCCAAATGCAAGTATATAAAAAGCATGAAATATTGTGCAAAGAATATCCTTAGACAGGGCTTGCAGTTCTCCTTTTCAGCCTCAGAGTGCCACTGTTGGCCAGTAAAGAACTGCCATTCCAGGGATGTTTCCTGCAGTGAAATTGCTTATTCACTGAGAAATAGCAGAACGCAGGGACATGCAAACATTTATTTCTGAGAAAAGAAAATACTGTAATGTAAAGAACCAAAAACTGGTTACTTCATACTCACTTCATCAATATTTCTGGATCCCAATCAAGATTTGAAATTCTTCAGTTTATCTCATCATATCAAACTAATATAAAGCAGATTCTCTCATTGAATGGAATGGAGACCAGGAACAAACACAGCAGCAGATCTCTACAAAGGCAAGTACTTCTTTTATTCTTCTTTTTGTTTTACAAGACTAACTCAGAAGACATTAAGTATTCAATTCCTGAAGAACTGGAAAAGGGCTCCATTGTGGGAAATCTTGCCAAAGATCTGAGACTAAATACTGAAGGAATAGCAAGCAGCAATCTGCATATTCTTTCTGTAAATGAAAAACAATATTTCATTATCAGTGCAAAAAATGGGAATCTTTATGTAAATGACAGGATTGATAGAGAGGAAATATGTGGGGAAAGTATATCCTGCACCATCAGTTTTGAAGTGATGGCTGAAAATCCTTTGAATATTTTTCACATTATTGTAGAGGTCCAGGATGTGAATGACAATGCACCACATTTTCTGCAAGGCGATATCAAACTGGAGATCATTGAATCAACTTTGCCAGGAGCCACATTTCACCTTGAGCAAGCTGAGGATCCTGATATTGGAATGAATACATTACAGAATTACAGCCTTAGTACAAATCAATACTTTGTTTTGGATGTGACAGAGAGACAATCTGGGGAAAAATATGTAAAATTAGTGCTGAAGAAACAATTGGATCATGAAACTGAAAGCAGTTTCCATTTAACTCTTATGGCTCTGGATGGAGGGAAGCCACCAAAAACGGGGACAGCTAAAATATGGATTACAGTCATTGATGCCAATGACAACTCACCAGTTTTCTCTCAAGAGCTGTACATGGTGAACCTAAAAGAGAATATGCCACGTGGGTCTCTAGTGGTACAGGTGAAAGCCACAGACAGAGATGCTGGTTCAAATGGCCAGATCAGTTACAGCTTTAAAAACATTCCTGAACGTGCATTCCAAAAATTCAGTTTGGATTCAAAAGATGGGAAAATAACAATTAAGGAACCTCTGGACTTTGAAGAAGCAGACAAATATTCGTTAGCCATAGAAGCAAGAGATGGTGGTGGATTGGTAGCTCACTCTAATGTCAAAATAAAAGTATTAGATGAGAATGACAATGCCCCAGAAGTTATCCTTGCCTCCTTGTCCAGCCCAATAGCTGAAGATTCTGCGCTTGGAACTCTGGTAGCACTCATCAATACAAAGGATAGAGATTCTGGGGATAATGGAGAAATTACTTGCAATTTAAAGGATTTTCTGCCATTCAAAGTAGTATCAACATCCAGTAATCTCTATAAGATTCTTACAGATGGTCCCTTGGACAGAGAAAACACCCCGGAGTACAATATCACAATCACAGCAACAGACAAAGGGACACCCCCTCTTTCAACAGAGAAGATAATTTCCCTGAAGATTTCAGATATTAATGACAATTCCCCTGCCTTTCAGAAATCCTCTTACACCATCTTTGTGCCAGAGAATAATCCTTCAGGTTCCTCCATTTTCCGGGTCCAAGCCTCAGATCCAGATCTGGAACGCAATGGTCAAATCGCTTACTCCCTCCTCACAAGCAATATTCAGGAACTGCCTCTCTCGTCTTACCTCTCCATCAACTCTGAAAGTGGCATCATCTATGCCCAGCGCTCCTTTGACTATGAACAGTGCCAGGAGTTTCAGGTACAAGTGAGGGCCCAAGATGGAGGGTCCCCATCCCTTAGCAGCACTGCCACGGTGAAGGTCTTCATCCTGGACCAGAATGACAAGAGCCCTCAAATCCTTTATCCTTCTCAGGGAGTGGAGGGCTCAGCCTTGTTTGAGATGGTGCCTCGCTCAGCTGAGGAGGGTTATCTGGTGACTAAAGTGGTGGCGGTGGATGCAGACTCTGGGCACAATGCTTGGCTTTCCTACCATCTGGTCCAGGCCACTGAACCAGGACTCTTCACAATTGGGGCTCATAATGGTGAGATCAGGACCTCCCGGACATTCTTGGAAAGAGATGCTTTAAAGCAGAGGTTGGTGATCTTAGTGAAGGATAATGGCCAGCCACCACTATCTAGTACTGTGAGTCTTAATCTGGTCTTTGCTGAGACCTTCCAAGAGGCCCTTCCAGAAATTAACAGCCAACCCAGGGACCCAGAGTATCAGTCAGACCTCCAGTTCTATTTGGTCCTTGCCTTGGCTTTGATTTCTTTCTTATTCCTCCTGACAGCAATTTTGGCCATTCTGACAAAGGTTCGAAAATCAGGGAGTCCCAAATTCTTACCGTGTTTTGGTCCTATTCCCCATTCAAACAATGCTGTCATATTTCCACCAAACTATGAAGAGGGAACTTTGCCTTACTCCTATCAACTGTGTTTATCTTCTGAGTCCAGGATACAAGAATTTACTTTTCCAGCACCAAGTGTTCAAGCTGCAGGGAATTTTTCATGTGATCAAAATTCTGACATGCTATTGACAACCAATCAAGAAAGCATTTTAAAGACAGAGATGAGTAATGATGATGGGGTGAGTTTTTTTTTCTTATATCAGCCTATTTTGCAGAACATTAAGACTGAGTTTTCTACATTAAATTTAATGAATTGCCAATTAATAGCCTATTTTGATTTCTCAAGTCCTTATTTTATTTAGTTCATTATTCCAACATTATTGAATAATCTTTAAAGGGTTGAATGGTTTAATTTCTTGGAATTGCGAGTTATTTCAAGCCCCATTTGGAAGATCTCTATTCAAGGACCATAATTTTGAATGAAAGCTGTTGTGTATGCAAGATCTAGGCTTGGGGATATTTCATCTACTGGAGCATGGGGACACAGGAATGTTTCATTATGATGAAGCAACTGTCCCATGGACTGTAGGATATGAGATTATACTTTAGCTCATACTAAACGTATTTATGAAAACATCTTTCCTTGTATTTATGTAGCCGTTGTCCCAGTTATGTGAGATTTCTGGAGGAATCTCACAAACCCTATTCTAAAACAGATCTAGCAGCAGTTGTCATAGTTTCGTCTGGAACGGAAAAAGTGTGATTGTGCTCTTGAAACAGAATTTCTAATTAGAGCATCACACTAAGAAACATAAATTCCCATAATCATCATCATCACCATCATTGATCTTTAGGACAGAACGAGCGAATACTGCTAGTAGGATTTATACACCTAGGCAATTTATGAATAAATTCTCCTTTCACATGTAGTCTATAAGTCCTTCTCATATTTTTTTTTCTTTGTGAAATTATGTAGGTAAAAATAAATGCTTGGTTTTGGAAAATAATGTGAAATATTTTGAGATACCTTATTAAGTGGGATTTCTAACGCAAGTTTCAGTGACTTGGGGAGAACTATATGTATCTTTTGTGCACTACCAGTGATTATAGCAGAAGCTGAAAGATGTTTAATTAACCAAAAAAGCCTTCAAAAGCTGTAAGATTTCTGCTAGGTGGCAAAAAAAATGGACTACCTAATTATTTTGTCTATCTAGAGTCAATCCTTATGAAAAAATGACTTTGAGGGAACAATTCACAAGGTTTAAGTGGGGAAAACGAGCAAGATAAATCCATTTGCACTATTTCAAGCTACAGTAATGTATTAAAAACTGTTACCATTTAATTGTTTTTTAATTTTTGTGTTTTTAAACTTGACTAAGTGTGGGAATGTTAGCCGTCTTGCGTCCCCACGGGGAGAAAGGTGGGGATATAAATAAAGATAATAGTAATAATCAGTCATTGAACAGAATTAGGCCTTTATTAGAACTAACATAAACATTGCTGCATAATCATCACATTGTATAGGTGTCCTTTTTCAAGCCAGACGTTGCTGAAGAAAAATATCAAAATGTGAGGAACTGTAGCATTGTATCAGCCCTGCAGTGATTTGTAGTATGCTTTTTCAAATATAAAAATAATTTTAAAAACAGCTATTATGCTAATTATGAATGTTTTTGTACTGTTTTAGCACAATACATCATTTCTCTGATATAGACATGTAGTGATTGCATTTCCAAGTCTTCTATGCTTAGAATTCAAGAATAGAATGGATTTATGTAAACAAAACAAATGCAAAAATCAAAGATAGTTGCCATAAAAGATTGAGGGAGGAAAACAGTAGAAGTGCCCAAAGCTGCTTCTGTGATTTCTGGCTACAGCAATAGACAGGTCCTCCACTTTGGAAAGACCATTGCCATTAGGGATTTGCTTGTATGGCAAACAAATGACATCGTTGATTAAATATGTACTTAACTGTTTTACTGTTTTAACTTTCTAAGCTACCATCTATTACCTTCTAGTTAAAAGTTGTATTCCTGATTTTTTTTATTGCCTTCATAACTTGTATTGTCACCAACCCCTGAACCAATTAACCTGACCGGATTGTAACTGCAGCTATTCCTCTAGAGATTCTTTAATTTTCATCTGTAAAGATTCATTTCACTATCTTGGTTCTAAAAGGTGAACATCAGTGTAATCTATTATCTCTGCACAGTTTAGACAACACTAATCTGATCATCTCTACATAATTGAAAACATCATGACATAACTGGATTGTGAATGTTTCAGTTCCATCTTGATGGTACAAAGTTGGTGAAAAAGCACATTCAGGGGATATACGCCTGACACACACCAGTCTTGATTATATTTCAGAAGGAGTTGGAGTGAATTGGTGTTGCCTAATGGACTGGAGAAGAGCTGGTCAGTCTTGTAAATGTACAGAACTGTCTCTCAATATGGATGGTCTACATGAGACCCTTTGGAGAATTGTTTTCCCTGGTCAAGAAGGCATGTATCCAGTAAATAACTGATCGCTAGCTAGTATATTCTACCTACTTGGAAAGGTTAGACAAAGCAGAGCCTAAGAGCAACTCCCTTCCTAAAATCCCTTGAGCTGCTTCTAAGTGAGACATAAGTCGAGATATACTTCAAGAGTGCAAACTGGAGGATGACAGTAAAAATTACTCATCTTTCAAATGCTGAATACCACTATGTAACAAAATTTGAAAAAAAAATCTGTTCCTGATATGAAAGTGTTATTTCCTGTGTAATTGTGTGGTACTAACTTTGAAAGTAATTGTTATAATCCAGAAACTTAGTTTTTGTGGCTGCCACAAACTATGTTGAATTGGTTGAGACTTGATGAGATATTTATTGAAAAACTATAGCAAAAGGTGCTGCAGGCGGTCCTGCAGAAACAAAAAAATTCAGTTTAATAAACTCTTTCCATGTTTTTATGATAGACCCAATTAGGAAATTACATTTATAACCCAGGAACAAAGATCATGTTATATAGCGTAATCCCACCTGGTGCTGATGTAAGCCAAAGAGAAGGCAGGGGGACATGTTATGCTGGGTTTTACCTTCACTTGGATCCTCATCATATGAGGCTTGGGAAGCATCCTAGGATGCTTCCCCATTAGTTCAGTGATGGATGGGCACACTGCCCATCCCATGATGTCGCTAGACTTCTGGCAGAGGCCCTGCCCACAACTGGAATGGAAGCATCATATGATGCTTCCATCACAACACATGCTGTGCCTTCCCTCCTGCAATCATTTTTGAAGAAGTGCAGTAAGACAAAGATTAAGGCTGGATAAACATAATTGCTCTATTATTATTATTATTATTATTCGCTAAGATTGGAATCCACAGTAGCTTACTATTCAATAAAAAATACAATACAATTAAAATGTACAATAAGTTAGTAGAATTAAAATTGAATTAAACCAGTTGTCACAATTCTGTTGAAATGCAATTTAAAATAACTAAAAGGTTGTTAAAAACAAGTTAGCCTAAAACCCCTTCTCCATTCTTTAAATACTTTCTGTTTTAAAAGCCTTTCTGAAAAAAAAAATTAGCCTGGTGTCAGAAGGAACACTCCGTAGGAAGGCAGTTCGAAAGTTCAGGGACGGCCATTGAGAGGCTCTTTCTCAGAACTCCATCAACTATGTGTGCAGTGGTGGTGGGACAAAGCGTATGGTCTCTCCTAATGATCACATAGCCTAGGCAGTCTCATACTTCTTAACTGTGAAATAGCAGAATGCAGGGACATGCAAAAATTTATTTCTGGGAAAGGTAAATACCATATGATGTGCAAAATAGCTTGTATCCAAACCATAATGTATCATTAGTGAAAACTTTATTCCATGTTTAATTGCCTTATCAACACTTTGCTGCATTCCTGTTTTCATAAGTTCAGCTACTCTAGTTGTACCTTTCAATGTATCTTAGAGGGTGGTTGACTTGTGCCAGATTGGAAAAAAAATTCAGTTTACATAGCATTCTAAGGACGTCCCAGAATCTATACTATCTGTGTACTACTTGACATATTTTTATAAGTAGACATGAATTCAAATACAATTGCAAGTGGGGGTGGGAATTTTCACTCTTTCTCAATTTGAATAAAGATTTATCTGAAGCGAACACTCTGAATCAGAAGCTCTGGAACAGATTACATGTTATGGACTACCTGACCAGAGATATTTGTTTATTACTTTGAAGATGCTTTAAATATACTACTTCTAAAGTTCATGGAAACTAAATGCAAGTAGTTACATAACTTGGGGGTTAAAAGGTGAATGATAGATGTCTTATTCATACCTACCAGAAAGCCTCAGAGTGGCATCAATTCTAATTCAGGAATACATAAAAGGAAAAGAGAGACAGTGTAGTATAATGATTTGAATGTTGGAGTAGGAATATGGAGATGAGGATTCAAATTGCCACTTAGCCAAGAAATACAGTGGGCGAACATGGGCAAGTCACATTCTCCGAGCCTCAGATGAAAACAAAACAAAAAAAAAAACATCTGAACAAATCTTGTCAAGAAAAGCCTGTGATCAGATTGTCATAGGATTACCATAGGCGAGATACAACTTGAAGATGCATTTTAAAAAAACAACATACTTTCTGATACAGTTTTTCCCAATGAAGCTGGGGAAAACAGTTCAAGATACGTGTTGTTTATCAAGATTGTGCTTCCTCTACTCTGAACCAGAAAAAAATCAAGTATCTAAACAGCAAAAAATCTATTCAAAGCATTTCCTTAGACATGGCTTGCAGTTCTCCCTTTCAGCCTCAGAGTGCCACTGTTGGCCAGCAAAGAACTGCCATTCCAGGGATGTTTCATGCAGTGAAATTGCTTATTCACTGAGAAATAGCAGAACGCAGGGACATGCAAACATTTATTTCTGAGAAAAGGAAATACTACAGTATAAAAAACCAAACACCAGTGACTTCATACTTCATCACTCTTTCTGGATTTGAATCTGAAATTCTTCATCTTTTCTGATCATATCAAACAAGGATAAGGCAGATTTCCTCACTGAGTGGAATGGAGGACATGAACAAACACAGCAGCAGATCTCCCCAAAGGCAAGTAATTCTTTTATTTTTCTCTTTGTTTTGCAAAGCTGCTCCAGAACAGATTCAGTATTCAATTCCTGAAGAACTGGAAAGGGGCTCCATTGTGGGAAATCTTGCCAAAGATCTGAGACTAAATACTGAAGAAATAGCAAGCAGCAATCTACATATCATTTCTGTGGATAAAAAGCAATATTTCATTATCAGTGCAGAAAATGGGAATCTTTATGTAAATGACAGGATTGATAGAGAGGAAATATGTGGGGAAAGTATATCCTGCACCATCAGTTTTGAAGTGATGGCTGAAAATCCGATGAATATTTTTCATATAACAGTAGAGGTCCAGGATGTGAATGACAATGCACCACATTTTCTGCATGGTGATATCAAACTGGAGATCATTGAATCAACTTTGCCAGGAGCCACATTTCCTCTTGAGCAAGCTGAGGATCCTGATATTGGGATGAATACACTACAGGATTACAGCCTTAATACAAATCAATACTTTGTTCTAGATGTGACAGAGAGACAATCTGGAAAGAAGTATGTAAAATTAGTGCTGAAGAAACAATTGGATCATGAAAGTGAAAGCAGTTTCCATTTAACTCTTGTGGCTCTGGATGGAGGGAAGCCACCAAAAACAGGGACAACCAAAATATGGATTACAGTCATTGATGTCAATGACAACTCTCCAGTTTTCTCTCAAGAGCTGTATGTGGTGAACCTAAAAGAGACTACACCACGTGGCTCTCTAGTAGTACAAGTGAAAGCTACAGACAAAGATGCAGGTTCAAATGGTGAAATCAGTTATGGGTTTAAAAACATTCCTGAACGTGCACACCAGAAATTCATTTTAGATTCAAAAGATGGGAAAATAACAATTAAGGAAGCTCTGGATTTTGAGGAAACAGACAAATATTTGTTGACGGTAGAAGCAAGAGATGGAGGTGGCTTAGTAGCTCACTCTAATATTGAAATAAAATTATTAGATGAGAATGACAATGCCCCAGAATTTATTCTTGCCTCCTTGAACAGCCCAATACCTGAAGATTCTGCACTGGGAACCCTGGTAGCCCTTATTAACATTAAGGATCAAGATTCTGGGGATAATGGCAAGATTACATGTTACTTAAAAGACGTTTTGCCATTCAAAGTAGTGTCAACATCCAGTAATCTCTACAAGCTTCTTATAGATGGTCCCCTGGACAGGGAAAGCACTCCAGAGTACAATATTACAATCACAGCAACAGACAAAGGCACACCTCCTCTTTCAGCAGATAAGACAATTTCCTTGAAGATTTCAGATATCAATGACAATTCTCCAGCCTTTGACAAATTGTCTTACACTGCCTATGTTCCAGAGAACAATCCTTCAGGCTCCTCCATTTTCCAAGTCCGAGCCATAGATCCAGATCTGGAACGAAATGGCAAAATCACTTACTCTCTTCTTAGAAGCAGCATTCAAGAGCTGCCTCTGTTGTCTTATCTCTCCATGAACTCTGAAAGTGGCATCATCTATGCTCAGCGGTCCTTTGACTATGAACAGAGCAGAGAATTTCAAGTGGAAGTACGGGCACAAGATGGAGGCTCCCCTCCCCTCAGCAGCACTGCCACTGTGAAGATCTTCATCTTGGACCAGAATGACAAGAGCCCTCAAATCCTTTATCCTTCTCAGGGAGTGGAGGGCTCAGCCTTGTTTGAGATGGTGCCTCGGTCAGCTGAGGAGGGTTATCTGGTGACCAAAGTGGTGGCAGTGGATGCAGACTCTGGTCACAATGCTTGGCTGTCCTACCATCTGGTCCAAGCCACCGAGCCAGGGCTCTTCACAATTGGGACCCATAATGGTGAAATCAGGACCTCCCGGACATTCTTGGAAAGAGACGCTTTGAAGCAGAGACTGGTGATCTTAGTGAAGGATAATGGCCAACCACCACTATCTAGTACTGTGAGTCTTAACCTGGTGTTTGCTGAAACCTTCCAAGAGGCCCTTCCAGAAATTAACAGCCAAGCCAGGGACCCAGAATATCAATCAGACCTCCAGTTTTACTTGGTCCTTGCCCTGGCTTTGATTTCCTTCTTATTCCTCTTGTCAGTGATTCTGGCCATTCTGGCAAAGCTTCGAAGATCAGGGAGTCCCAAATTCTTGCAATGTTTTGGTCCAGTTCCCCATTCAAACAATGCTGTTTTATTCCCACCAAACTATGAGGAAGGAACTTTGCCTTACTCCTATCAGCTCTGTTTATCTTCTGAGTCTAGGATACAGGAATTTACCTTTCCTGCACCTAGTATTCAAGTTGCAGATAATATTTCATGTAATCGTAAGTCTGATATGCTTTTGACGTCTGATCAAGGAAATATTTTAAAGACAGAGATGAATACAGCTAATGAGGTGAGTTTGTGCTTTATTGCTACTAATTTTATAGTCTGTGCATCTTTTTGTTGCGAATGAATATTTCTAAATATTTGGTTATTTGGCACTTTTTCCTCAATTATATATATATATATACAATGCCTACAATCACATCCCAGGAATGTATATTTTACTGGAGCCAAGACATGCAAAACAATGCTGACACAATAGTACCATCATGGAAAGGAATCTGGGCTTTCTTTTATACGTATCTATCTTCCAAGTTAATTGAAACATTCTAGTGGCATTTGACTTACTTACTTAGGCAATCCCCCCATAGCCCAAGGATAATGGCCCTCCAAGTGTAGTGTCTTGATAGTGGGTCCGTAGTTGACTGTGGAGACCTATTCTTGATCTGCATGTTCTTCCACAATGAAAACATTGGTTTCCAGGTGGAAGTCAGTCCCAGTTAGGGTTGACTTGATGAGCCTTCCTCTTCATGCATTTCTCCCTTTCACCCTCCATTTGTGTTTCTTTGAATTCTGCAGCACTGCTGGTCACAGTTGACCTCCAGTTAGAGCTCTCAAAGCCTGGACTTCCCAGTTCTCAGGTGTCTATGCCACAGTTTATAAGGTTAACTTTAAGCCCATCTTTAAATCTCTTTTCCTGTCCACCAACATTACATTTTCCATTATCGAGTTGGGAGTATAGTAACTGCTTTGTGAGACAGTGATTGGGCATCCGGATAATGTAGCCAGTCTAGCGGAGTTGATGGCATAGGAGCATTTGAGCAGTAGTAGCATTTGAATCAAGCAATCAATTAATCAATTTCAAAAAGAGGAAAGGTATGTATTTGGCATGAAAGTTGGACTTCTAATTTGAGAAGCAGAGAGTTTTGCCCTTCTCTTGGTGCCACAACTTCTAAAGAACCATCAGTCTCAAGTTCCTTTGTAGAGCAGGACATAGAAAAAGCTCATGATGAGAAAAACCCTCATAATCATAATTTATCTTGGGGACAATGTAAGCCAATATTGTATATTTCCTACTAGGAATATACATATATAAGCAAATGTCTTCTTCATAAGTGTCTTATATGATCATTTTTGGTGAAATATGTGTTTAAAATATGCTGAGATATACTTTCAGATGACAATATGAAATATTATCAACCTCATTAAATGAGATTTATCACAAATATAGTTGCTTTTCAGTGATGTGTACAAAGCAATACAGATTTTTTTCTGTTGGGCAAATGATTGTGGCATAAACTAAAAGATATTTCAGCAACCTATAGATTAGACTGCAGGTTTTCTGCTGTGGGGCAAAAATGATTACATTACCTATTTATTTTGACTATCAAAACACAACTATTAACTCTGATGAGGGAATTCATTATTTTCTAGTGGAAAGGACAGAAAAGTAAAATTTCAAAGTGAAACTAAATCATTTGTAATATGTTTGCAGCCACAATTCCTGAGAATTCTTATAAAATCAAATAAAATAAGATAATTTGTTTGAGCAACCAAAAATAAATGATTACATGGTCATCAATTTGTATAGGCAGCCTTTTCAGGTGAAATTTTGTGGAACCAAAATATCAAAACATGGGGCGAGGGGGGTTAGTTTGGAGTGTGATAGAACAATCCTACTATGTATTATTGTGACATTTCAGAAATTGACATATAAGAATTTTGAATGAGCACCATGCATATATATGTTAGCCATGATTTTGTATATACTGGGTTCTCATAGTACATCTGCACCATCAATTTCTCAACGAAAATGGTATCGACTACCTTTCTGATATAGAATTTTAAGTAAATTGAAAGAAATGTAAAAGCAGCGCTGGCAAAATGGACAGAAAAACTGGAGCAAAGAGGACCCTAGAAGCACTCGAAGATGTTTGTTTGCATTCTGACTCCCGTGATGAGCAACACCTTTACTTCAGATAAACAACTTGTCAATGAACTATCGCTCTCTCTCACACACAGCTAGAGATCTTATGTATGTGTGTGGCAATTGGATAAATGAAAATCACAACTTTATTATAGATATTCCACATCTTAAATCTCAACTCGACAGCATTTAAATATAAAACTGCCTAAAAGTACTTCAGGAAAAATGTAGCTGTTATAAATCTTGCATACATCCATTCTATTGATCCATCAAAAAAGAAAACCAAAAGGAACCATCAATCCGACGGGGTGGGTGTATTATTTGGTGTATTATAGCCTATTTGCTAATATAATTATGTTAGTTATTTTTTTTTCTTTATCTACTGAAAAGTACTTATTCAAAATAATCATACCAATTTCATTACTATACCTCAAACAGCAGTATGTAAGCTTGAAGATAGCATGAAATCTTTTCCACATAGTTTCCAAGATGCAGCTTGCAGTTCCCCACCTAAGCCTCATGGTGCCACTGCCGGCCAACATAGTTGTCAAAGAGGAATAGGCAGCTTTTGGATTGCTTATATTCACTGCAGATCAGGGAAACAGCAGAAGACAAGGACATGCAAACACATCCCCTAAAGAAGACTACTACGATACAGATAATGATAAACTCGTTATTCTATTAAAAATCTCTTAAACATTTCTGGATTCTGATGGGATTGGAATTTCTCTTTTTTCTGATGATCTGATTTCACCAAAGAAGGCTAAAAGAAATTTTCCTTATTAAGTGAAATGGAGGAGAGGCACAATGTTAACAGCAAATCTCTACAAAGGCAAGTACTTCTCTTATTATTCTCTTTGTTTGGCAAAGCTGCCTCAGAACACATTCAGTATTCAATTCCTGAAGAACTGGAGAAGGGCTCCATTGTGGGAAACCTTGCCAAAGATCTGAGGTGGAACACAGAACAAATAGCAAATCGCAACCTGCATATCCTTTCTTTAGGAGAAAAGCAATATTTCATTATTAATGCAGAAAATGGGAATCTTTATGTAAATGACAGGATTGATAGAGAGGAAATATGTGGGGAAATGACTAAATCCTGTGCCATTAGTTTTGAAGTGATGGCTGAAAATCCTACAGCAATTTTTCATATAACTGTAGAGATGCATGATATAAATGACAATGCACCAGGTTTTTTGCATGGTGATATCAAGCTAGAGATCAGTGAATCCACTTTGCCAGGGACAACTTTCGTGTTAGAGGAAGCAGAAGATCCTGACATTGGGGTAAATGCTCTACAGAGTTACCACTTGAATGATAATAAGCATTTTATTTTGGAAATAAAAGAGACAGAAGATGGAAAGAAATATGCAGAATTAGTACTAGAAAAACAACTGGATTATGAAAGTGAAAGCAGTTTTCATTTAATTCTCATGGCTCTGGATGGAGGAAAGCCTCCCAAAACTGGAACAGCTAAAATATGGATTAATGTCATTGATGCCAATGACAACCCACCAATCTTCAGTCAAAAGATGTATATGGTGAACCTGAGAGAGAATGCACCAAGTGGTTCTTTAGTGATACAGGTAAAAGCTACTGACAGAGATGCAGGTTCATATGGACAGATCAACTATGGCTTCAGAAAGATCCCCGAATATGCTCGCAAGAAATTCTACTTGGATTCAAAAGATGGGAAAATTACAGTTAAGGAGCCTCTGGATTTTGAGGAAACAGAAAAATATGTGATGATAGTTGAAGCAAGGGATGGAGGTGGATTGGCAGATCAGTGTAAAGTGGAAATAAAACTATTAGATGAGAACGACAATGCCCCAGAAATTATTCTTGCCTCCTTGTCCAGCCCAATACCTGAAGATTCCAAAACAGCAACTTTGGTAGCTCTCATCAACATTAAGGATAGGGATTCTGGTGATAACGGAGAAATAACATGCTATTTAAAAGACATTTTGCCATTCAAAGTAGTGTTTACATCCAATAACCTCTACAAGCTCCTTACAGATGGCCAATTGGACAGGGAAAGCACTCCAGAATACAATATAACAATCACCGCTACAGACAAAGGTACACCTTCTCTTTCAACAGAGAAGACAATTTCCCTGAAGATTTCAGATATCAATGACAATTTCCCAAGCTTTGAGAAATCCTCTTACACTGCCTATGTACCAGAAAACAATCCTTCAGGCTCCTCCATTTTCCGGGTCCATGCCTCTGACCCAGATTTGGAACGCAATGCCCAAATCACTTACTCCCTCCTCAGAAGCAACATTCAGGAGCTGCCTCTCTTGTCTTACCTCTCCATCAACTCTGAAAGTGGTGTCATCTATGCCCAGCGCTCCTTTGACTACGAACAGTGCCAGGAGTTTCAGGTGGAGGTGAGAGCCCAAGATGGAGGCTCCCCTCCCCTCAGCAGCACTGTCACTGTGAAGGTCTTCATCCTGGACCAGAATGACAAGAGCCCTCAAATTCTTTATCCTTCTCAGGGAGTGGAGGGTTCAGCTTTGTTTGAGATGGTGCCTCGCTCAGCCGAAGGAGGTTATCTGGTGACTAAAGTGGTGGCAGTGGATGCCGACTCTGGGCACAATGCTTGGCTCTCCTATCATTTGGTCCAGGCCACTGAGCCAGGGCTCTTCACAATTGGGACCCATAATGGTGAGATCAGGACCTCCCGAACATTTTTGGAAAGAGATGCTGTCAAGCAGAAGTTGGTGATCTTAGTGAAGGATAATGGCCAGCCACCACTATCCAGTACTGTGAATCTTAACCTGGTCTTTGCTGAAACCTTCCAAGAAGCCCTTCCAGAAATTGACAGCCAACCCAGGGACCCAGAGTATCAGTCAGACCTCCAGTTCTATTTGGTCCTTGCCTTGGCTTTGATTTCATTCTTATTCCTCCTGAGTATGATTCTGGCCATTCTGACAAAGCTTCGAAGATCAGGTAGTCCCAAATTCTTGGAGTGTTTTGGTCCTGTTCCCCATTCAAACAATGCAGTAATATTCCCACCAAACTATGAAGAAGGGACATTGCCTTATTCCTATCAGCTGTGTTTATCTTCTGAGTCCAGGATACAGGAATTTACCTTTCCAGCACCCCCTGTTCAAATAGCAGAAAATCTTTCCTCCAATTCTCAATCTGATATGCTTTCAACAGATGGTCAAGGAAATATCTTAAATATAGGAATGGACAAAGCTAATGTGGTGAGTTTTTCCTATAGTAACATCATTCATTTTTAATTGATGTGAAATTTTTTTGGCAGTGTTAGCATTACCTTTAGTCAGACTCAGGTTCTCTATTGCTTCAATAGTTCCTCCTTCCCAAAATTAAAATTTCAATAGTTTCATCAAAACATTTTTTCTATATATCGAATTTTTGTAAAATGAACATGTTAATGCATTTTATTCAGTCCAGTAGCAAAAATAACTGATTTCTCTTATTTTGAGGTTGGATTTATGGCTGTGTTATGCCATTTCTCCAATTTTAAGTTGTAATATCATGTTCCATGGAAACTGATCTTTTTTACTGCAAAAATGTAAGAAGAGTGCTGTGTTTAGTATGGTGTGGCTAGTTTATGTGTCTGTGAATGCAGCACTTCTGGATTATTAATCTTGAATCTAATTGATTCATTATAACAGATAAAACAATTAGAAAAGAATAGAGTGTCTCTAGATTTCTATAAAATTGTAAAGGTTTAGCTGAACAAATCAGAATACTTGTACTTACCTTACGTCTAGCACTGAAAGTCTTCATGATACACATGGACTTCCAATAAGTATCCCAAGTTTTTCTGCCCTTAACTCTGAATGTTCTTCACTTTAAGTAATGGCAGGGGATACTCCAGAGTTTGCAGAAAAATCCAGATTATCTGTAGCATTCCTGGTAATTTGGAATACTGGATTGAGTCAGTTTTATCCTGACTCACTGTCTATATGTACACTGCCTCTACCTGATCATCACTGGGGAGAGAAATAAGTCATTCTCACTTTGCTGCTGCTACTTCCTGACAGCCATTAATCTCCCCGCAAGTGCCTGGCTGTTGTGTTAGTGTCTTTTAAGGTCAGAATGGGGTACCCACACAAAAAGCAAGGTGGAAGGGGTTACTTTATCCTCTCCTTGCTGGTCATGTGGGCACTCCATTATAATCTCAATAGATGTGACTGTGATGGCTAGAGGCTCTCAGAGGGCTCCATTGGTAGCAAGGAGTAGCAGTAATCATATAGGGAATTAAGGTATGGGCCTGGAGTCCCCATGTGGTTTTGTATGGGCTTTGCACCAGCACAATTTCACAGATAGTTTGGCCAAGTGCTCTGGCTCTTTACCAGCTCTGGATTAAGCAACCATTGTAGACACTGCCTAATTGTACCAAATAATCATCTGGAATCCCACATGACATTTTAAAATGATGTTGAATGTGGTCTGAAAATGAGCGGGATATGCATTATACCTGCACCACACACAACAAATAGATGAAACCATGTTGATAAATGTCATCGGTCTCTGGAGAGGATGAGTACATACTACTAGGATTAGGTCTATAAAAAACTGCTGGGTAAAATACTGATGTACTCATGGGGATATGAAAAGTTATGAGAGCAAATAAAAGTCAGAAATTTGCAAGATGTTTGCTTTGAGGAAGGATATTGCATTCCTACTTTTTTTCTCCGTGTTCACCATGTTTAGTGTTCCAAAGAGATTCCCTTCTTCAAACCTTTCTGTCCAGTCTTCTGTGGGCTGACTCCACAGACATCTGTGACATCTTTCTCTCTTTTATGCAAAGGCCTTCTCCTAAGGCGGCTACCGACCAGAGCCAGAGGACATGGCTCCTTTTCTCTGATCCATAGCCATGCTCCCATAGCTTTTGCTGGCTACTGTGCAACTGCTTTATTTCTTTAAGCATTGAACTATGAGTCTGGAGACCAGGGTCTTGTCTACATTGTAAAAAAGTGTGATCGCCCTGTAGGCATTGTGACTCTGACACATGGCATTCTTAATTATTCGCTTGCAATTTAGTTCTTTGGGCTGTAATCCATGTTTTAAAAAACCCTATGTTTTTACCTTGTGGTTTTTACTCAGGGGTAACTAATAAGCAGACTGGAATATTGGAAATGTCAAAAACGTTTACTCAGGACTCCTCAAATGGTAACATGTATAAATATCACAATCAATCGGTTTTTCCATGGTTGTTTTGCAATTGTCAAATTGGGATTGTCCCCTAGAGTTCGTTTACCATGACAATATGGATCAGATGGTAACAAACAAGGTACTGTGTTCCAAGCCATCCTCACAGGAGAGCTAGTAGGGAACCTAAGATAATCTATTCAGTAAATTGTTTCAACATGATTCAAAAATTCTAAAGAAGCAATATATTAATCAGGATCTTTGCGTAAGTGTGGACACATAAACTCAAGTCTAAAAAATCCCCTCCTTCTGAAAATGATGATAATATACGGTATATCTATAAAAGATTTAGAAAACTTTGGAAAGCATAAAACCTCATAGTTGCCTGTTACATTGTTTATATGACTGTGCAGTGAAACTGAAATGACTTTGTACTGGAATGTTCTAGTTTCATGTTTTAGCAGTATTGATTATGAGATAAATTCCCTCAATTGCAATATACCGATGAGTAAAAACAATAATCCTTCTATGCTAGTGCAATTAGGATCATGAGATCTTATAAATATGCTGTTCACTGAATTAGGCAATTTAGCTTTACAATACCAAGGGCCTAGCATTAAACTTAAGCAAAAGATATATTATGATCAATAACTTAAAGATATAAAATATTAATGTGGGTGATTTCGCCCTTCTAATTCTATAACTTCTTGATACATGTCTTGGACTCATATATATTGAATGCTCTCCTTTCCTGCTTGTGAAAATCTTGCATGCCAAGCACAAGTGTTGTTGCCTACATTCTCCGAATTATATTCCGCCATCTTCAAAGTTCTACTATTCATCTACATACAGAATATATTTTATGTCTGGGGCACTGAAAATATTCAATACTGGTTGGGGGCAAACTTAAAGATACAATAGGAAGAACATGCTTCTAAATGAAAATAAATTGTTCTGGGGCTCTGCAGAGTATCAGTCAATTAATGGATATGTGCCTTTCTTTGCCATTTTACCTTAAAGGTTTTGGAATGAAGTCCCCGTTGCGCTATTCTATTTAGTTGCACAAGTATAAAGTCAAAGCTATCTCAATGTATGCTCGAGCTGTTTCTCAGTGAAAGGCAGGATGGGATACCTTTCAACAGTGCAGCCTAACATAACTCACTGGTGTTAGGAATGTAAGCCAATACAGTAGGCTCTGTGTATCCATGGATTCCATAGCCATTCATGACTTCGTTTTTTTAATTCCAAAAAGGAAACCTTGATTTTGCCTTTTTACTTTGCTATGCCATTGTATATACCGAAACCTGAACATCCACAAATTGTGATATGCACAAGGGATCCTGGAACCAAACCCTAGTGAATATCAAGGGCCTAACATAAAGCCAAATTAAGACACTGCATCTCTGCAATTTCTTCTATGACATGAAGTTAAAAAAGATAACCCTAAGCAAAACTGAGAGATAACCCCCTACCATTTTCTGCTGTTCAAATGCTGACTAATTCTACAGGTGTACTTGGGGTGCTGTTCACAAGAAAACAGAGAAGGCAGAAACACTCTAGAGCTTCATCTTATTGGACACTGCAAAGTTTGAGAATCTTTCACTGCTTTCATTTGGAGACATGGAGTGTGACATCCATTCCTGGCACAATGCTTGGTAGATGACACAACACGTGAAGTACGGCACCATTTATTGACAAATATTTATTTTCAGTGTTCCACAGTGTTATGTGTTGCACTGATCAGCAATTCAGCCTTCTTATACATATTCAGCAGATTAAAATTGTAGTCCAAGCTACTTTAATATGAAGGATGAAATCCACACACCTTGAGGACAACTATATAACCGGTTAACCAGGTGCACAGCCCAAGAACGCATAAAATCAGGCTGGAAACAATGATACCTTCCTTTGGGTGAAAGTTACACATATTAAATGGACAAAACATGAATGTTGAAAGTCTTATTCACAACTACAAGATAGCTTCAATGAGCTATCAGTTCCATTTTAAGAATACATTGGTCATAGAGATGTGTTATCATTTTCTTTCTACTATTTTGTAATTCCACTGAAAACATAGTCACACAATGCTTAAACATTTGTCATTTACCAAAGTGCTGAGGATCGGGCTCATTTTGCTTTAAAATATCTACATATACATATATAAAAAGCAAGATTGTTTTTGCATTTTATTGAGAAGTAGCTTGCAGTTTTCTACTGCAGCCTCAGAGTGCCGCTGTTGGCCAAGAAAGAGGAATTGCCAATCCAAGGATGCCTCATGCTGTGAAACAGCTTATTCATTGGGAAACAGCAGAATACAAGGAAAGGCAAACGTTCCTGCTCAGGAAAGGAAATATTGCTATAGATAAAAGCAGAGACCACTGACATTTTTGATCATCTCTTGTTAAATGTTTCTGAATGTGAATGTGAAAATCTTCAACCTATCTGACCACACCAAACAAGGATAAAGATTGTTTTAATTGAGTAGAATGGAGGACCAGCATAAAGAGAACAGATCACAACAAAGGCAAGTAATTCTCTTATTTTTCTCTTTGTTTTGCAAAGCTGCCTCAGAAAACCTTCGGTACTCTATCCCTGAAGAAATGGGAAAGGGCTCCATTGTGGGGAACCTGGCAAAAGATCTGAGACTGTCTGCAGGAGAAATTGCAAAGAGCAATCTGCATAGCCTTTCTCTGGGGGAAAAGGAATATTTCACTATCAGTGCAGAAAATGGAAATCTTTATATAAATGATAGGATAGATAGGGAAGAAATATGTGGGGAAAGCAAATCCTGCCACATCAGCTTTAAAGTAATGTCTGAAAATCCTATGAATATTTTTCATATAACTGTAGAGATCCAGGACATTAATGACAATGCACCACATTTTTTGAATGGTGATATCAAGCTACAGATAATGGAATCCACTTTACCAGGAACCACATATATCTTAGCGCAAGCTGAGGATCCTGACATCGGGGTAAATGATCTACAGGATTACCAACTCAACGATAATAATTATTTTTCTTTGGATGTTAAAGACAGAGAAGATGGAAAGAAATACACAAAATTAGTATTGAACAAACAGTTGGATCATGAAAGTGAAAGCAGTTTGTATTTAATTCTTACAGCTCTGGATGGAGGGGACCCTCCCAAAACGGGTACAGCCAAAATATGGATTACTGTCATTGATGCCAATGATAACCCACCAGTTTTCACTCAAGAACTGTACATGGTGACTCTGAAAGAAAATATGCCAAGTGGATCTTTAGTGGTAGAGGTGAAAGCCACCGACAGAGATGCAGGTTCATATGGACAGATCAACTATGATTTTCAAAATATTCCTGAACATGTTCGTCAGAAATTCAGATTGGACCGAGATGGGAAAATTATAGTTAAAGACACTCTGGACTTTGAGAAAGCAGAGAAATATGTTATGACAGTAGAAGCAAGAGATGGAGGTGGATTGGTAGCTCATGCTAACGTTGAAATAAAAGTATTAGATGAGAATGACAATGCCCCAGAAGTCATCCTTGCCTCCTTGTCCAGCCCAATACCCGAGGATTCAGCAGTAGGAACTCTGGTAGCTTTTATCAATGTAAATGACAGAGATTCTGGGGAAAATGGGGAAATTGTTTGCTATTTAACAAGTGATATACCTTTCAAAATATTGTCAACTAACAATGATTTTTATAAGCTGCTCACAGATGGACCATTAGATAGAGAAAGAATGCCAGAGTACAATATCACAATCACAGCCACAGACAAAGGCACACCCCCTCTTTCAACACAGAAGACAATTTCCTTGAAGATTTCAGATATTAATGACAATTCACCTACTTTTGATAAGTCGTCTTACACAGTCTATGTATCAGAGAACAATCTTTCAGGCTCCTCCATTTTCCAAGTCCGTGCCTCTGACCCAGATCTGGAACGCAATGCCCAAATCACATATTCCCTCCTCAGAAGCAACATTCAAGAGCTGCCTCTCTTGTCATACCTCTCCATTAATTCTGAAAGTGGCATCATCTATGCTCAACGCTCCTTTGACTACGAACAGTGCCAGGAGTTTCAAGTAGAAGTGAGAGCCCAAGATGGAGGCTCCCCTCCCCTCAGCAGCACTGCCACTGTGAAGATCTTCATCCTGGACCAGAATGACAAGAGCCCTCAAATCCTTTATCCTTCTCAGGGAGTGGAGGGTTCAGCCTTGTTTGAGATGGTGCCTCGCTCAGCTGAGGAGGGTTATCTGGTGACCAAAGTAGTGGCAGTGGATGCAGACTCTGGGCACAATGCTTGGCTCTCCTACCATCTGGTCCAAGCCACTGAACCAGGACTCTTCACAATTGGGACCCATAATGGTGAGATCAGGACCTCCCGGACATTTTTGGAAAGAGATGCTGTCAAGCAGAAGTTGGTGATATTAGTGAAAGATAATGGCCAGCCACCGCTATCCAGTACTGTGAGTCTGAATCTGGTCTTTGCCGAAACCTTCCAAGAGGCCCTTCCAGAAATTAATAGCCAACCCAGGGACCCAGAGTATCAGTCGGACCTCCAGTTCTATTTGGTCCTTGCCTTGGCTTTGATTTCCTTCTTATTCCTCTTGTCCGTGATTCTGGCCATTCTGACAAAGCTTCGAAGATCCGGTAGTCCCAAATTTTTGGAGTGTTTTGGTCCTGTTCCCCATTCAAACAATGCTGTCATATTCCCACCAAACTATGAGGAAGGAACGTTGCCTTATTCCTATCAGCTCTGTTTGTCTTCTGAGTCCAGGATACAGGAATTTACCTTTCCGGCACCAAGTGTCCAAGCTCCAGGGAATTCTTCGTTTGATCAAAAAACTGACATGCTTTTGACAGCCAATCATGAAAATATATTAAAACCAGAAATGAGTAATACTGATGAGGTAGGCTTTTGTTTTATTTCTGCCTATTTTCTAATGAGTTAAAACTGAAATTTTATAGTGTTTAGTAATGAATTAATCATAATCATCATCATTTATTAAGTACTGATTTTATTCATTATTGAACAATTTTAAAGATTCAGTAATGAAACTGTGAGTGATTTCTAATCCCCTTTAGAAGAATTCCATTGAAATACCATAATTCTAATCAAAGCTGTTTTATACATATGAGGGTATTTTATCCCTTGGGGCTTGGAGATATAGGAGAGTCTGGCCTTGCTGAAGGAATTATCCTATGGATTGCAGTACATGAGACGATATTTTAACATTTACTAAAATATGTATAAAACTTATTTCCATAGATAGTTAGATTGATTGATTGATAGATAGATGGCTATTGTTTAAGTTATGTGAAACTTTCAGGAGGCATTCAAATACCATTCTTCAGCATATCAAACAACATGATATTCAGTTCTTCTACACTCTTCTCTGGAATGGAGAAACTGTTATTATCATGTTGAAATAGAGCTTCTAATTTGAGAAACTGATTGTTTTTGTCCTTGTGCCAAGTTCTGTCATTATGCTAATTTATTTTTTATGTAAAAGAAGGGAATAGATGGTCATGGAAGGCTGAAGCTCATAATAATGGGACAGTGGGAGCTAGTACTACTGGTGGGATTTATAGACCAAAACTATTTATAAATTAATGCCTTCTTTACACTTATTTAATAGGTCATTCTCAGCATTCCTTCTTTATCAAATATTGCAGTTGAAAAAAAAAGGTCAGATGTGCTTTTGGAAAGGAATATGAAAAATTGCTAGGTATATTATTATATTAGATTTCTAACAGTTTCAGTAATTGGTGGAGTGCTATGCATATCATTTGGACACTGCCCGTGAGTATGGCAGAAAATGTTTCAACAATCAAGAAGTCTTCAAAAACAGCTTGATTTTTGCTAGATGGCAAAAAATATGCTACCTTATTATTTTGTCTATCAAGAATTAATTGGAAGAGAAATTGACTTTGAGGGAATAATTCACAAGCTTACTTACCATTTTTGGTGAAAACAGCAAAAACAATAAAGTTTTAAAGTAAATCCAATCAGTTTTACCTATTTGTCACTAAACAGATTTATTAAAATTATTTTAAAACAAATTCATTCCCTGTTGATTTTTTAGAGCTCAAAATAGCCCTTATGACTTCAAGTTGTGTTGTCACCAACCTCTGAGACAACCGGCCAACTGAAGAATCTCTAGAAATTTGCACATGTGAAGATTCATTTCATCAGTCTACAGAAAACAAATCTTTACTGACCCATAGTTTAGCTCCAAACAACCAAAGCACCATGACAACACCAAATTGTAAATCTGTCAGTACCATCTTGACGGTACCCATCAGGTGAAAAAGAACCTAATTGACTGTGCAGGCACCAGGTTGTACTTTAGAAGGAGTGGGAGGGAACTGTAGCTGCCAAATGGGCTGGAGAAGAGTCAAAAACTTGTCTAAAAAACCATGTCTTCAGTTGTGTATGGAAGGCTTGGAGAGTGGGAGCTAGCCTAATCTCCTTTGGGAGGGCATTCCAAAGCAGGGAAGCCACCACCAAGAAAGCCACACTTGAGATGGAGGTGAGACTGAGAGGAGGGACTCTGTGATAGATCTTAGTGTCCATGCCGGTTCATAGAAGGAGATGCCATCTTTAAGATAGGTTGGACCCGAAACGTATAAGGCTTTTATAGGTGATAACCTGCACTTTGAATTGGGCCTGGAAACTCAGCCAGTGGAGCTGCTTTAATTAGGGTCATGGTATGCTCCTTATAAACATGGAGAGGAGCATTTTGGGCTCCCTGAGAAGGAAGTTCCAGGATCCATCCACTGAGAAGGCCCTTTCTCATGTCCTACTGACCATATTTGCGGTGATGGTTGGACTTAGAGGTGGTGGGACAGCAGGGCTCATACAAAAAGACATGATCTGTTGAATATTCTGGATATGAACCATTAACACAATTTCTTGTGAAACCATTCTTCCATGTTTCATTGCATTATTTGTGCTTTGCTGCTTCATATTCCTGTCTTCATATATTCAGCAACTATAGTAGTATATCTGAGGGGTGCTGACTGTGTTGTTCCACACAGGGTAGACATTCCTTTTGTATAGCATTCCATTGACATCCATAGAGAGTTAAATTCCATAATCGATGTTATCCGTGTACCACATGACATATTTTTATAAGTAGAGGTGAGCTGAAGTACAGATAGAAGTAGGGAGGAAATTTTCAACATCACCAAAATGTGGTTGGACCCATGTTGAAACAGAAGCACTCTCTTCAACTGGCACACTTTGAGTAAAAGCTTTTTCTGAAGTGAACACTCAGAAACAGAGGCTCTGGGAGAGATTGTGTATTATGGACAACATAACTGACCGATGAGTTTTGTTTTCAGAATTCTTTTTCCAGATGATTAAAATATGTTACTCCTAACATTCATAAAGGAGAATTTGAAGTATTTACATACATTATCTGGAAAAAGGTGAACACTGGAAGTCTTGGTCATCTGTTCCAGAAAGTCTGAAGGACATATCTACTCTAATTTAAGAACAAAGAGAGAGACATTGTGCTGTAGTGGTTTGATCGTTGGAGTACAATTCTGGAGACTAGGGTTCAAATGCCCATGTAGCCAATAAATACAATGGACTTAAGGAAGTCACATTTCTCCTTCTTAGAGGAAACCAAAGGCAAACTCCCTCTGAAGAAATATTGCCAAAAGAACTCCCCTTAGGATCATCATTTTCCGGAAACAACTGAAACAACAACAAAAACAACAACATCAACAAAGGCCAGAACCTCTGAAAATGCCAGCCACAGATGCAGGTGAAACGTTAGGAGACAATGCTGCTGGAACATGGCCATACAACCTGAAAACTTCACAGCAACCTAGTGATTACTGCAATGAAAGCCTTCGACAATAGATTGAACAAAAGGATAGAATATCACTTTCTGGCACAGATTTAGTTCAATGAAGGTGAATTATTACTTATAAGAACAAAGAGACTTTTGGGGGGGCGGGGGAGAGACACACTTCTAGATTTGTGTTATTTATCCAGATCCAGAAAATTGTACTTGGTCTACTTTGGACCAGCCACACTCAAGTATGAAAAAAAAATCAAGAAATTGTATTCAAAGCATTTCTTTTAGACCTGGCTTGCAGTTCTCCCTTTCGGCCTCAGAGTGCCACTGTTGGCAAGCAAAGGACTGCCATTCCAGAGATGCTCCATGCAGTGAAATTGCTTATTCACTGAGAAAGAGCAGAAGGCAGGGACATGCAACTATTCATTTCAGAGAAAAGAAACTGCTACAATGTAAAGAATCCAAAACCAGTGACTTAATACTCCATCAATATTTCTGCATCCTGATCAAGATTTGAAATTCTTCATCTTGTCTGATCATATCAAACAAGGATAAAACAGATTTCCTCACTGAGTGGAATGGAGGACATGAACAAACACAGCAGCAGATCTCTCCAAAGGCAAGTAATTCTCTTATTTTTCTCTTTGTTTTGCAAAGCTGCTCCAGAACAGATTCAGTATTCAGTTCCTGAAGAACTGGAAAGGGGCTCCATTGTGGGAAATCTTGCCAAAGATCTGAGATTAAGTACTGAAGAAATTGCAAGAAGCAATCTACATATCCTTTCTGTGGATGAAAAGCAATATTTCACTGTCAGTGCAGAAAATGGAAATCTTTATGTAAATGACAGGATTGATAGAGAGGAAATATGTGGGGAAAGTATATCTTGCACCATCAATTTTGAAGTGATGGCTGAAAATCCTATGAATATTTTTCATATAATTGTAGAAGTCCAGGATGTGAATGACAATGCACCACATTTTCTGAATGGTGATATCAAACTGGAGATCATTGAATCAACTTTGCCAGGAGCCACATTTCCCCTTCAGCAAGCTGAGGATCCTGATATTGGGGTGAATGGTCTAGATAATTATAACCTTAATATAAATAAATACTTTGTTCTGGACATGACAGAGCGGCAGTCTGGGAAAAAATATGTACAATTAGTGCTGAACAAACAATTGGATCATGAAAGCGAAAGCAGTTTCCATTTAACTCTTATGGCTCTGGATGGAGGGAAACCTCCCAAAACAGGGACAGCCAAAATATGGATTAATGTTATTGATGCTAATGACAACTCACCCGTTTTTTCTCAAGTTCTTTACATGGTGAACCTAAAAGAGAATGCACCAAGAGGATCTTTAGTGGTACAAGTGAAAGCCACAGACAAAGATGCAGGTTCAAATGCTCAAATCAACTATAACTTCAAGAACATTCCTGAACGTGCTCGACAAAAATTCGATTTAGATTCACGAGATGGAAAAATTACAGTTAAGGAGGCTCTGGACTTTGAGAAAACAGAGAAGTATGTAATGACAATAGAAGCACGCGATGGAGGTGGATTAGCAGCTCACACTAATGTTGAAATAACACTCATAGATGAAAATGACAATGCCCCAGAAGTGGTCCTTGCCTCCATATCCAGTCCGATACCTGAAGATTCTGCACTAGGAACACTGGTAGCACTCATCAACATTAAAGATAAAGATTCTGGGGAAAATGGGGAAATTACTTGCTCATTAAAAGACATTTTGCCATTCAAAATAGTGTCAACAACCAATAACTTGCCTCTTTGAACAGCCCAATACCTGAGAATTCAACAGTAGGAACACTGGTAGCATTTATTAACATAAATGATAGAGACTCTGGGAACAATGGAGAAATTACTTGCTATTTAAAAGACATTCTGCCATTCCGAATAGTGTCAACATCCAATAACTTCTACAAGCTTCTTACAGATGGTTCATTGGACAGGGAAAGCACTCCAGAGTACAATATCACAATCACCGCAACAGACAAAGGCACACTCCCTCTTTCAACAGAGAAGACAATTTCCCTGAAGATATCAGATATCAATGACAATTCTCCTGCCTTTGAGAAACCTTCTTACACCGTCTTTGTGCCAGAGAACAATCCTTCGGGCTCCTCCGTTTTCCAGGTCCAAGCATCAGATCCAGATCTGGAACGCAATGGCCAAATCACTTACTCCCTCCTCAGAAGCAGTATTCAGGAGCTACCTCTTTCATCCTACCTCTCCATTAATTCTGAAAGTGGCATCATCTATGCTCAGCGCTCCTTTGACTATGAACAGAGCAGAGAATTTCAAGTGGAAGTGAAAGCCCAAGATGGAGGCTCCCCTCCCCTCAGCAGCACTGCCACTGTGAAGGTCTTCATCCTGGACCAGAATGATAAGAGCCCTCAAATTCTTTATCCTTCTCAGGGAGTGCAGGGCTCGGCCTTGTTTGAGATGGTGCCTCGTTCAGCTGAGGAAGGTTACCTAGTGACCAAAGTGGTGGCAGTGGATGCAGACAGTGGGCACAATGCTTGGCTCTCCTACCATCTAGTCCAAGCCACTGAGCCAGGGCTCTTCACAATTGGGACCCATAATGGTGAGATCAGGACATTGAGGACCTTTTTGGAAAGAGATGCTGTCAAGCAGAGACTGGTGATCTTAGTGAATGATAATGGCCACCCACCACTGTCCAGTACTGTAAATCTTAACCTGGTGTTTGCTGAGACCTTCCAAGAGGCCCTTCCAGAAATTAACAACCAACCCAGGGATCCAGAGCATCAGTTGGACCTCCAGTTCTATTTGGTGCTTGCCTTGGCTTTAATTTCCTTCTTATTCCTCCTATCAGTGATTCTGGCCATTCTGACAAAGCTTCGAAGATCAGGGAGTCCCAAATTTTTGGAGTGTTTTGGTCCTGTTCCTCATTCAAATAATGCTGTCATATTTCCACCAAACTATGAAGAAGGAACTTTGCCTTATTCCTATCAACTCTGTTTATCTTCTGAGTCCAGGATACAGGAATTTACCTTTCCTGCACCAAGTTTTCAAACTGCAGAGAATATTTCCTCTAATCAGAAAAATGATCTGCTTTTGACAGCTGATCAAGGAAATACTCTAATTACAGAGATGGATAAATGTGATGGGGTGAGTTTTTTAATGGTATCTATTTTGCACACTGATGTTTTTATCAAATATTTTGTATTAAGTGCCAGATATTCATAGGCTGATAACATTTTCTTGGTAGCTGTATCACAGTCAATTAATTGATACTAACTACTCAAAAATCTTTACATTGTTTTATTTTATATGTGGAGGACCAATTTAGAATGAATGGGAGTTCAAATCAAATCAAATCATTTATTTTGGTCATAGACCAGCACAGGAAATAGAAATCACATATTCATAGAAACTTGGTACGTTTAGTACATTAAAAATATAAATATAACTACTGAAGCACAATGTGGGTGAGGGAGCGGATGGGGAAACAGGGTAAAAACAGTCTGAGTTATATACCCACACTTATCGGTGCCACAGGGGAGAAGGGTAAGTGGGAATGAGACCAATTTATATATTATACTCCCCCCACTTCCCAATTGCCCATATCTTGTGATATTTGTCGGAGCCATCCAGAAGCTGTATTAGAGTAGTCATGCTGTTGGGGCATTTAAGCCTTTGTTTCTAATTCTTTCCTGTACTACAACGGGGACAGGTGTCTACAACACACTCCATATTTTGCAGAGCCAATTTTGCCCTGGATCTTGGATATACTTGGATCAGTAGCAGTGCATTATATGGCTCACATCAGATTTTCGTGTGGCTTTTTTCATGCGCTGTTTTCTGGTTAAATCCATGCTGTAACATGCATTGCCAGTGTGTGTTTTGTCACTACTGTGGCTTTGAGTACACTTCAGACTGCATGATATGGTCAGTTTACAAGAGTCTAAGGATTCCTAATGTGCGAATTTGATTTATACTTCTTTATATGACATGCTTTCTGCGTACATTCAGATTTCTCTTTCCATATAATGAGGTAGGATAGTTGACAAAACCCCATAGCAATTAACATCATTTGCTGCAAATGCAAAGAAATCTGGTTGAAATGTATAGAAAATAACAAAAACTGAAGCATCAAAGGTGCTTAGTATTGTTCTTATGTAGTGGGTGACTAGAATAAATTCGAAAATTCAATATGCGCCATGGTATCAAGTGATTTCAGAAACTCATAGTTCACACTTTTTATATATCTACATTCTGTTAGCAATGGACTGTATCACTTTATGATGTCTATATAAATAATAAACAAAGAGAAAATATAGAGTTTCTATACAGAATGTATCTATTCTCTTGCCCATGTGGAAATAATACTGCTAAACAATTTGGTCCCTTCCTTCCTTCCTTTTCTTCCATTCATCCAGATTTATAATGGGGTGGGGGGATCTTATATAGATTTCATGTTTAATCAAATGGTGGCTTACTATTATTAATTTCCCAATTAACTTCAAAAGTAAATAAAGGTATGTTATTACATACACAATCCATTTTGAAAATATTTAAATAGAATGGAATTTGTGCTATCTGTGACTGTCTTCTGTTTGCTAAGGTATTGGCATCTAGGTTAAGGCACTTTGTAAAATGACATATAAATATTAATATACAGGTCTAGATGAACACTTGGATTTCTTTAGATTCATAAATATATCAAGTATACCAAAATAGAATTTAGGATCAAAATGGCAACTGCATGGACCATAGAAGGCAGAGAGATGAATCTCACAAGCTTCTTGTCTTTGGGGTCCCCCTCTCTCAAACTTTGGGGCCAGTCACTAGCTTATGCAATCAGAGATGTAGCAGAAGACTCCTAAGTGGAAGAGAAGTCAGAAGAGTCCTAACTGGAGGAGAAGTGGTAGCAACAAACTTTTCTGAGGGAGGAAGTGAGTCCTTGCCTGCAACCAGCAAAAAACTAGAACTAAAAGGCTACTAACTTGAAGGAGCCTGGCTTGTCGTATCTTTCTTGTGAAAACATATCTCTTGATATATTGTCGAAGGCTTTCATGGCCGGAATCACTGGGTTGTTGTAGGTTTTTTCGGGCTATATGGCCATGTTCTAGAGGCATTCTCTCCTGACGTTTCACCTGCATCTATGGCAAGCATCCTCAGAGGTAGTGAGGTCTGTTGGAACAAGGAAAATTGGGTTTATATATCCATGGAATGGGTTTTACAGAAAATTCACACAATTGGGCCACACAGTTTACAGAAAACCCACACACAGAGATTGATATCTACATACAAACTCCAACCATCACCCAACAAAAAAAGAAGCACAATTAAAGCCTTGTCAGACCATGCAAAAAGAATCTGCGAACACCACCTTCTCCAAGATGAACTGAACCACCTAAACTGGGCTCTACAAGTCAATGGATACTCCACCTCAGACATCAGAAGAGCTGCAAGACCAAGAACAAGCCACGAGAGTAAAGACAAAGGAAAGAGTTGAAGTAAACAGGTTCCTGGTGTTTGTTTGAAAGATGCAGCCTTTTTCTTATGCAAACTGTCAATGTGGAATATAGGAAGGGAGAAAAAGAGCCGAAAGAATGGGAGCTGGGCTTTGATGGCTGCCAATGAACCTGTAATTGCCAAATTGCTAGGTTAGATGAGCAGATCCAGAAAAAAATAACAAAAGTAGCCATGGAGCTGCTTGGACACCAGAAAGAACAGTGTAGTGCTGGTGCTTTTGCTAGAAGGGGCAAGAAAAAAGTCACGAGAGTGAGTGATAAGGAACAGTGTAGGTCTGTAGGAAAAAAACAGGAATTATATTAGCAGCCTTGGGGGCCACATCGAAAGAAGCAATGGGTTGTCTATTAGAGACTCCTGATGTCACCATATTTGGGATAGCTGACTGCATATGAATGCAAACAGCAGCTGGAGTGACTGGATAATGAATGAGACCTCAATAGCTCAGGATTGATAGAGAGGAAATATGTGGGGAAAGTACTATCTGCACTAGTTAATAGTCAAGCATGGCATGCATCTGGATACCAGGACCAGTATACAAAGGACCAGACCACAACATGCCTCCTCAGATGAAAGGTCACGATTCTGCTTTTTCTGCATGCCAGAAATGCATTGCATTGTTGTGAAGTTTTGTGAAATATTCACCAGTGTATATACATAAATGAAGTTGTTGTGATGTAGTTGTTTGAGTGTTGTCTAGGACTCTCAGAGACTAGGCTTTAAATACTTTCTCTAACTAACTAAAAACTACAGATGTACTTTAGTGTCACTGTAAGTCAGAAAAGACTTGAAGGCACACATCAACAACATATAGAAAATACATACTCAGACTGAATTGTGCATTTCCCTACTTGTGCCATGAGCTATCACTGATACGGAGTGGCAGGGGAACACATTGTAACATCAAAATTCAAGCAAAATCATACTGGAGAGAGATCATTTGGATTAGGATTTCAAGTTTTGGTGAAAGATTTGTGTTTCTTACTTACATGACACTCCAATCATTATTGGATATCACCAAAGATCTGGCACATTATGTAAATAAATTATTTTATTGTAGGAACAACCCATCAGCAATCAGAATTTGGGAAAATGTTAATGCTGCACTTGAACAGTGTTCAGAAGCTAAAGCTGGGGTAAAATGTAGCAGCCAGACTGGCGTCACGTGTGCATTTTAGAAACCATATAATGTCGGTCTTGCAAGAACTAAATTGCTTCTGAACTCAGTTCAAGGTGCTGATGTAGACCTGCAAAGCTCTAAAAGACTTCGGGGTAAAAATTCTGAAAAATCAGCTTCTACCTGCCAAAAACTTGAAATCTTCAGAGGAGGTACTTTTGCATGTCCCAGCCACTTGTGAAGTTAAGTGGGTGGGCATATGTAACATGGCTTTCTCTGTAGCAGTGCTTTGACTGTGGAACTCCCTATTCAAGAACATTAGAGTGGTCTCATCTCTTTTAAACTTCTGGCAGCCAGCCAAGTGAATGCATTTGGTGTTTGAAAGTTTTTACTGTTTATTTATTTATTTATTATTAAAACTTATATGCCGCCGCTCCCCTGGGGCTTGGAGCGGCTTACAAGAACAGGCTAAAATCTAACACAATTTTAAAACAATTTAAAAACAGCAATATCAACGATCAAAGGCCTGTCAAAACAGATGTCTTACATGCTCTGCGGAAAGCTGATAAGTCCCGCAAGGCATGGACTTCAGGTGGCAGAGTATTCCAGAGCGATGGTGCCACTGCTGTAAAGGCTCTGCGTCTGGTTGCTGTTAGACGCAAGGTCTTGACATTGGGAATTTCCAATGTTTCAAAACTTTTAGCCAGCTTTTAGGAATTTTAAAAGAAAATGTCAATGTATTTTTAATTTTTTTAAATCTTTGTATTGTTGTAAATGGTTTTCATTTGTTCATTGTCTCAAGACCCCTTGTGAGCTTGGCAATAATACAGAAATGTGTTAAATAAAAATAAATACATAGATTCCTTTAAAAAAACAAAATGATTATCACATATATAACTAACAATACTTCACTATCTAATCAATCAATCAGTAGAGAACTGAAAATGAAATGAGAATGTTCAGATGGTGATTACTCCTTAAGGTACTTTGTGGCAATAAGATAGTAGAGAAAGCAATATCAAGTTTGTTACGTATTACACTTTAATGTTGCATTAAAAGTCATACAAAACCATAAATAAAGTTTGCCAAATACTTTACTGAAACCCAAGTAGCAAAGAAATAACTCATCTCCAGGCATAGTCCTCAAATTGTATTTAATTTACATCAACACTGTGTTTTGTTTGAAATTCAGCAAAAAGAAAAATTCCCTGCACTTCTTTTTCTGGGCCTCACAGTGGCGATGTTGGCCAATCTTGTTTTCAGTTCAGGATGGAAATGCATTGGTGCTTTCTACAATGAGGTTGCTTCATCAGTGCTGTATAGATAGAAGAAACGGAGAGACCGGCATTGCTGCTAAGAAAAAAGAAAACACATTTGCCTTGCAAAAATTAAAAAGAGCTTGTTCTTCCACAAAGATTTGCCTACCACAAGAAGAAAATTTATTTTGATTTCCTGAAAAAAGGTAGGGGAAAGGATTTCTCAAAAAACCATATGGAGATAAAGCACAGAAAGACTATCAAGGCACTTACAAGGCAAGTATTGCTTTTCTTCCTATTTTCATTCAATTGCTGGGGTGCTTCAGAACAGATTCATTATTCTGTCTCTGAGGAAATGCCCAAGGGCTCCCTCTTGGGGAATCTCGCCAAGGATTTGGGCCTAAATGTCAAAGAACTAGCAAAATATAATTTACATGCTGCCTCAGTGGATGATATTAAATATTTTGTTATCAGCACAGAGAATGGAAACCTCTATATAAATGATAGGATAGACCGGGAAGAAATATGTGGCAAAAATTCACTTTGTTTTGTGAATTTTGAGGTGGTTACTGAAAATCCTCCGGACATTTTCCATATAACAGTTGCAGTCCAGGACATTAATGATAATGCACCCCGGTTCCTCAGTGACAATATCAACTTGGAGATAATTGAATCTGCATTACCAGGCACCCGATTTCTCCTTGGTAAAGCTGAAGATCCTGACATGGGGGTGAATTCTCTTCAGAGGTACCAGCTCAGCTCAAATGCCTATTTTACCCTGGAAGTGAAAGAGAGTCAGGATGGAAATGTGTTTGCAGATTTAGTGCTACAGAAATCATTAGATCGGGAAAGTGAACAGACCATTCACTTAATTCTTGAAGCCATAGATGGAGGTGAACCCAGAAAAACCGGAACTGTACAGATATGGATTAATGTCACTGATGCCAATGACAACCCACCCACTTTCAGTCAAGAAGTTTACAAGGTCAGTTTGAGAGAAAATGTACCTGTGGGGACACTTGTACTCCAGGTTGTAGCATCTGATAATGACGAAGGCACAAATGCCCAAATCAGTTATCACTTCACCAACATGCACCAACAGCAAAGGAAATTTAAGGTGGATCCTTCTAATGGTAAAATCACACTTACGGATACACTGGATTTTGAAGAAGCCAAAGAATATATCATGACAGTGGCAGCAAAAGATGGAGGAGGATTGGCTACACACTGTAAAGTAGAAATTCAGATTGTTGATGAGAATGACAACCCACCAGAGGTAACCTTGGTGTCTTTGTTTAGCCCAGTTCCTGAGAACTCTGAGTCTGATATCTTAATTGCGCTAATCAAGATCAATGACAAAGATCAGGATGACAATGGAAAAGTGACTTGCTATTTGGGAAATGATTTGCCTTTCAAGATTCGTCCTTCATCTAATAACTACTACAAGCTTCTGGCAGATCATCCTTTGGACAGAGAAACAGCTCCTGTGTATAATATTACAATCATAGCTACTGACAAAGGAACCCCTCCTCTTTCCTCTTACAAAATGATTACACTGCAAATTTCTGATATCAACGACAATGCCCCTACTTTCGAAAAATCTTCCTACAGCATCTATGTGACAGAAAACAACCCATCTGGCACTTCCATTTTTACTATTAAAGCCTTTGATCCAGATGTGGGCTCAAATGCACGGATCACATACTCTATCCTCAACAGCAACATCCAGAACCTTCCTATTTCTTCCTATATCTCCATTAACTCTGAGACTGGCATCATCTATGCCCAGCGATCCTTTGACTATGAAGAATTCAGAGAGTTCCAGCTCCAGGTGAAGGCCCAAGATGGAGGATCTCCCCCTCTCAGCAGCAATGCCACAATCAGGGTGTTTATTTTGGACCAAAATGATAACACTCCTCGTATCTTATATCCTTCTCCAGAAGCCAAGGGTTCTGTCTTATTTGAGATGGTGCCTCGTTCTGCTGAGGAAGATTATCTAATCACTAAAGTGGTTGCAGTAGATGCTGATTCGGGACACAATGCCTGGCTCTCCTATCACCTGGTCCAGGCTACGGAGCCAGCTCTTTTCACCATTGGATCTCATACTGGGGAGATCAGGACATCCAGGGCCTTTGTGGAGAAAGATGCTGTGAAACAGAGGCTGGTGGTTATGGTGAAGGACAGTGGACAGCCTCCTCTCTCAGCCTCCGTCACCCTGAACCTGGTGTTTGCAGAGAACTTCCAGGAGGCCCTTCCAGAAATGAAAAACCAGGCAAGGGACTCCGAGACTCAAGATGATCTCCAATTCTACTTGGTGCTGGCTTTAGCTGTGATCTCCTTCTTATTCCTCTTGACAGTGATTTTGGCGATTATAATGAAAGTCCGAAAATCAGGGAATCCCCAATTCCTGCAGTGCTTTGGCCCTGTTCCTCATTCGAAGGCAGGGGCCATCTTTCCCCCTAATTTTGAAGATGGGACTTTGCCTTATTCCTACCAGCTGTGCCTCTCCTCAGAGTCGCAGAGGAATGAGTTCACCTTCATGGCACCCAAAGTTCCAATTGCCAACAATTTTCTTTATAAAGATATATCTGTTACACATTGTGTAGGCAATAATGGAAGCGAATTTAAATCTGAGACGGAAAACACTGAAGAGGTAAGGCTCGGCTCTTGAGATTATATGTATAGTAGAGTACATAGTTCTTTACCATTAGCAACCTTTTGTAATGTAGGTACAATTGCATTTGTGACTTTTCACTTGCTATCTGCTTTTTCCTCTTTCTTTTGTACTGTCAGATATAATTAAATAACTATAGTTTGGAATACTAAACCCATTATTGTAATTATCTATCCTATAGTCATTTGTCATTTGTTCATATTCTCTGTAGTATTTCCAAAATTAAAACTTAAATTAGATGGCCATGAAAAGAGAGGGGGAGAGAATTATTTTTGACACCACCACCCCACGGCTAAGGTTAAAAAAGTATAAATAATGAGTTTTGTTTCTTCCAACATGTTAATAAATACTGGCATTATGGGCCAAAATTCAGGCCACACTAGCATTTGACCAGCAGTGAAGTTGTTTTCCCAGTGTATTCATATGTCCTTATTCTAAGATTGTGGTTAAATCTACTCTGCTTAGCATCTATTTCACATATTTAGAGTTTTCCTGCCTGTCTACCTTTAAATACATAGATTATCTAATAAACATTGTTACCTGTCCCATATCCATTTTGTTGGCTCCTGTGTAATAATATTTATTTATTTGATCAATCATATGACCATTTTAAAATAGAACATGACAAAATAGAACATAAAAAACAAGGCAAAAAGGTGAGGACAGCAACTGACCTTCTATTTATATGTTGGCTCCTGTGAACTGAATACTTGGCTAGGTATTGGATCTGCAATTATTTTTACACTTAGCAAGACAGAGTATAAGCGATCAAAAAACCATATCACAGAATAGCAATATAAACAATGCTAGTGAAATGTTTAAATTAAATACAAAAAAAATGTTGTGTTCAGAGCGGTTTACAAAACATACTTGCTTAGATGTATGCCCCTATGTTTATTGGGCACATGACAACAATAATTAATCTTTCTTATGTATATTTTTAGTAATGAATCATCAAGTGTATATATCCCTTTGCCAAAACTAATCTGAAGTCTTGCAATGTTCACGGGTATTCCAGATGTTGTGGACATAGCTCACAAATCAGAGGACAGTGGCAGGGATAGTATCATTTTTATAATGTGCTATTGGAGAAAACTGTGCAGGTGGAAAACATGCTGTTAGGAAAATAAGAAGAAAAGTAGACACGTTATGCTTAATATATGTAGTATGTTTCAATAATACGGACTACATGCAGGTGAAGTAACCCTCTTCTAAACAAACTGGATATGGATTCTACCCAGAATCCAGCTGGCCAAGGCCACAAAGCCAGGATACTTCACTTTGGTACTCCGCACTGGAATGATCAAGATAATCAGGTATTCATATTGGAGGAAGATACCCTCAAGCAAAACTTTGTCCTTTTAATGAAGGGTAATGGACAGCCTCCTCTTTCTGCCTCCATCACAGTTACAGTGGTACTGGTTTCTTTGAGCTGATAGCATTTCAGGTATGTTGTCTGGTAGCACCACTGAGTAGTAGTAGTAGTAGTAGTAGTAGTAGTAGTAGGGTGTTCTGACTCTGGTAATTTGGTTACTGATATTAGCCAGGTTGGTTCCATGATCATAATCAACAGTTGTAGCACTACTGAAATTTTTAAGAGTATAGGTGGAAGAATGACAAGATAATGGACCTGAGGCATCTTGACTCCTCTATCTGTTATATAAATACATAGTCATCGATATTGACATAGCAGTAATGGCAGATGTGTATTTACATTTTCAAGGGAGGTAACCTTCCCTTACTCTTGAAATGGAAACCACAAAAAGAGTCCTGTTACACAGTAGAGACTGACAGTAGTAATCATGATGATGGTGGTGGTGATGATGATGATGATGATGGTAATAATAGTAATAATAATAATCATCATCATCATCATCTTTATTTATATCCCAGCCCCTCTCCAAACAGGACTCAGGGCGGCTTGCAAAAAATAAAACACAGTACAAAAACCAAAAATAAAAGATGATACATAAACGACGATCTCAAAACCCTAACAGAAAATAAAACACCATACAAAAACCAAAGCAAAAATAAATACATAATACATAAACATCAATATCAAAACATAACAGACTAACATAACAATAACACAGTAGAAAATAACATGAATTAGAAGTTTTTTCTGGATTTAAAGATATTGTCAACCAGAGGCAAAACCAGTTCAACTATAAAACAACAATAAGACCGCCATCACAATAGATTATAAATCAACCATTTTTTGAACGCCTAGTTCCACTTCCATGTTTTTCATTCTTTCCTAAAGGAAGCTATGGAGGAAGCCTGTCTTATTTCTTTAGGGGGCATTCCAGAGCCGGGGAGCCACCACCAAGAAGGCCCTTTCCCTTGTCCCTAACAACTCATCCCCACCAACCGTGTTTGTGTGAGTGGTGGGACTGTGAGAAGGGCCTCCCTTGAGGACCTTAAGGCACAAGTGGGTTCATAGTCACACAAATAGTCTGTACTCAAACCGTAAAGAGCTTTATAGGTAATCACCTGTACACTGAATTGGGCACGGAAACTCATAGACAGTCAGTGGAGCTGCTTTAACAGGGGAGTGGTGTTCTCCCTGTATCCATCTCCCCTCAGTAGATTGTAATCTATGAAAGGATACATCATATTAAATTTTTAACTTGGTAAACTGTGACAAGAGCTTTTGTTATATTTTAAATTTTTCTCACACTCAGTGTCCTATATTGATGATATCTAACACGTTCAAACATACAATGAATTATAAGGAGAAAGCCTTCCTAAATAGTTTTGAGAAAAAATGTATTGGTCCAAGTAGATAATACTGTTCTATCCCTATAGAAATTTTCAGTTCTTCTATGGCCACCACATGACATCTTAGGTTTTCCTCCATTTCTTCATGGATACCAACTCTACATCTTTGGTCAGTCATGTCTACACCAGATTAGGGCTTCACATGATTGCAAATATATACACATAGAAAGCTGTGATGAAAAATCTTCACAAAGTATTCTATGCTATTGTTCCTATGTGTATGTAAGTTTGGCAGATTTTTATAGTTTTTGCCAAATCATGATTCCCATTTGTGTTTTATTCTTAGTTGTATATATGAATGGCTAATTGTGCTTCATGACTAGTGGCATTTCACTCTTCCAGTATGTTAAATACCCCACACAACCAGTATTTACACAAATCATAGTGTATTTTTCATGACCTCATATCCACAGAATCTGCATCAAGGGATTTAGCCAACCATGTTTTGAAAATATCTGGAGGAAATCCAAAAGGCACATACTGAGAGCAATATATGTTGGAATACTCTGCTGTAGACTTCTGAATTCACAGCTCATTAAACTCTTTCTGGCTCTCATTTGAGTTCTTCATTTTTCATAATCGATACTAATTAACTATATCAGTGTATATATTACAATTTCAGCATCCATGGATTTTTATATCCACAGGGGGTTCTGGAATCAAACATCCGATACTAATGACATACTGTATCCTTAGGGAAGGATTAGATTAATACAGCCATCATTTAATATAATGGAATTCTTTGGCCACATCTATGCATTCACTATATTTATATTGTTTTTCTGCCAATTTATCTGTAACAGCATCTTGAGGAATCTCAGAAACTGTAGTTTGGCAAGTACCTTGGTAGAGCTTCATTAGACATTCTTTATCTGTATATCTCATGGACTGCTGGTCAGGAGAAGCAATGCAAGCTATGAGATAAATAGAGAACATAAAACACTGCTCCGGGGATCCCCTTTCCTTTAATTTGCCAGCCTCAGTCATCTTCTCTCTCTTGCATTTATCCAAGGCGAAAGCTTGATCCAGAATCAGAGTTTCTTAAATTACATGTGGAGAGAACAGTTGAATACAATGCAACCTATGTACATTTACTGGAGTTGGATGGATATAGCCATAATCTGAAGAAACCATGCTGCAACCCGAGATTCTCCAGATTTTTAGACCCACCTTGGAGCATGAGTTGATGGCAGTATCATCTGCATAAAGCAGTAAGGGGATTCTTCTGGATCCAAGCTTGGGCAAGTGACTATTGGAGTCCAGAAGGGTATCCTCCATATAACTTGTATGCTTGTATGCTACAGTGTAATAAGGGTCTCTGGACCATAATAAAAATTTACCTACACAGTCAAAAGATTTTTAAATACTCAACTAATGTTTTTTTTTTTCTGTGCGCACATAGTTATTGCATGCCACATATTGGCAACTAGTTACATTTTCAGCAGTTGTCAGAAATGGGAATGTGGGTATTTTTATGTCAGAAACGAGGCTGTGTATTTTTTAGTTTCATGGCAAAAATGGTGGGGATTAATTTGATTTTTAGTAAAGGAAATAACATTTCACCATGATGCTCCGGATAGCACATTTCTCTTTGACATATATACAGGCCATCTAGTTTGGAGTGAGATATGTGCGAGTGTGTGTATCATTTCTGATTGAAAGTAAAGCAAAACAGAAGCATTATTTAATGTCATTTGTAATTTTTTAAAATCATTTTGATTATACGAGGGTTGAATGAAAAGTAATGCCTCCGCCTTCGTAACTCAACAGATGGCAGTGCTGGTATGCGGCAGGTACTGACTTGTTCAGTAGACTCTCCTCTACAGTTCCATTTTGGCAGGAAGCCTTAGCATTGAATGGTTGTGTTATTAAAGTGCGAAGTATGGAACCCTGCACAGACGGTCGGTCAATGCGACTTAAGCAACGTGCAGTCATTGAATTCTTGACAGCAGAAGGTGTCACCTCAACATCTTTAAACTTACTTGCCCAATGACGCACAGTACTCACATCAACACAATCACCATAAACAGCTTGCATTCTCTGATTCATCTCCTTTAGGGTGACATCTTCCGTTGTCAAGAATTCAGTGACTGCACATTGCTTAAGTCGCATTGATCAACCATCTGTGCAGGGTTCCATACTTCTCACTTTAACAACACAACCATTCAATGCTAAGGCTCCTCGCCAAAATGGAACTGTAGAGAAGAGTCTACTGAACAAGCCAGTATCTGCATACCAGTACTGCCATCTGTTGAGGAATTACGAAGGAAGCATTACTTTTGATTCCACCCTCGTACTATATATATATATATATATATATATATATATATATGTATGTATGTATGTATGTATTTGCTAATTTGGGTTTTAAATAGTCATCTCTTATTTAAAGCTATTTGGCATCTTTAGTTTTCATATATATTTAGGAAGAAATATTTACATGAAAACACATCTATAGTATCCTTATGAATTTTGGCTATGCCATAAAACTTGGATTTCATATCAGACCAACCCAAGCATACTGACTAAGATAGGAGGAAATGTATGTATCTTTGTTTATGTGATGTAGTAACCAATGAATAAATTGATGGGCAGAACCTTGATTTCTTTTACTGCAGATAATATTATTCCATAGTACAATCCTGTAGTCCAGAGCTTTCTAAATATATCAGCTTGGTTAATATGGTTAGTAGAATGGACCTCAACCTTAGAACATGAAATGAGCTAAGGTATATGTGTTCTGGTGACAGACAAAGCACCTGGTGAGGATATTATTCCATAGAAGGTCTTCATGAACAATTCTGAATGGTGAGCTCCTCTGCTGGCAAAACTATTTTTTCACATACATTTGCCAGGCATTTTTCCTGAGTGATGGAAATGGATCATAATTTCTCCAATTTATAAAAAGAAGATAAACTCACAGAATTGTAATGAATTAGTCAATTGGATAGTAGACTAATTCTAAGATTTACAATTCCTTCCTTCTCCAGAAGGTGATGAGATGGGTGGATGAAAATGATATTTTCATAATGTTTCCAAACTTTTCCAGTGTTTGTTTTGGATGGCAAATATAAAAACATTCTGAGAAATTTAAGGCTCTGCATTTGTGGCATGAAAGAAGTAGAAAATATTTCACTCAATTTGCTTTACTGCCAGCTTTATCAAAAGCCCAGGATGAGAGTCCCAAGACTGATTTTTGGCTTCTTTACAGGGAGAGGGGTCATATGTGAAACTACGCTGACTATTTTTAGACTATGGTCGCACGTAAAACAAATCTTAGTGCATGAAGAATTCTTCCCCGCCTTTCCCATAATATCAAAGTGAAAATGTGTGGCAGTAGATTCACAATAAACAAGAAGAAGTACGTCCTCACCAAATGCATAATTGATGACATTCACACTTCATATATGGACCATATTCTCCATGCCATACTTGAGACTTTTCTAGAAACATCTTCTTGGCCTGACAAGTGCATACTTGATCTAATCCATCATCGTTTTTCTTATGTTTCTGAGTTTCTGTATGATTCTGGGCAAATCAGAAATTAAATGCCACACATTCTTGAAAATATGAAGACACAATTCAGCTTCAGACACAGAGGAAAATTTGCTTGGTGACAGTCAGGATCTTAATATAAAGTAATTGTACAGTGTTTATAATAAAAGATATAAATATGGATGTATTCCCCCCCCCCAAAAAAAAAAACACCCTTTTCTCAAATAATATACTGAGTTACTCCTATATACTGTGAAAACACATTGCTTCATACTCAGGTTGACTTTCTGCTCTAAGCAGAAAAGGATGGTTTTTCTTGCAGTTCTCTGTCTGAGCCTCAAAGTGCCGCTTTTGACCAACATGAAAGCTGAAAGAGGCTAGAGTTGCACTGATGGCTCCTTAAATGCCATAGCTTTACTAGTACTGCACAAGCAACAGAAAAAAGAACACAGAGAGAGCTGTTTGCAGACAACTGGAAAACTATATCAGATTGCACATCTTAAGGGGAAGCACACTTTATTCCTCATCATTGGCATTTTTTTTCCATCTGCATGAAACATTGATCTGTCACTAAAAACCTAAAGAAAACCTAAGGAGTATAATTTTCAGGGAACCGGATGAATAGCAGGCACAATGAGAGGACTATCAAAAGGCAAGTACTGCTTCTCTTTCTATTGTCTTTCTCCTTTTGGGCTACTTCAGAGCAAGTTAATTACTCCATCCCCGAGGAGATGGCAAAGGGTTCCATTGTGGGGAATCTTGCTAAGGATTTGCAACTCAATGCCAGAGAACTAGCAAAACATAACATTCATGCTGTCTCTATGGCTAAAATGCAGTATTTCAGTATCAGTGCAGAAAATGGGAACCTCTATCTAAAAGAAAGGATAGATCGAGAAGCAATATGTGGCAAAACTCCACATTGTCTTCTGGATTTTGAAGTTGTGGTTGAAAATCCTTTTAATGTTTTTCATATAGCGATAACAATCCAAGATATTAATGATAATGCACCATACTTTTTAAATGAAAATATCAGATTGGAAATCTTGGAAACCACATTGCCTGGAGCTCGATTTCTCCTTGGGAAGGCTGAGGATCCTGACATTGGAACAAACTCTCTTCAGAATTACCAACTTAGCTCCAGTCAGAACTTTGCTTTGGAAATCAGAGAGAGAAAAGATGGAAATAAATATGCAGAACTGGTGCTCCTGAAAATGATTGATCGGGAAAGTGAGCAAACTATTCATTTAATCCTTACAGCTCTGGATGGGGGTGAACCTAGAAAATCTGGGACTGCCCAAGTATGGATTAACATCACTGATGCCAATGACAATGCACCCATTTTTACCCAAGAGGTCTATAAGATCAAATTGCGGGAAAATGTTCCTGTTGGGTCCCTTGTACTCCAGGTAACAGCATCTGATAAAGATGAGGGTGTCAATGCTCAAATCAGATATCATTTCAGCAACATAGCAGAAAGTATCTATTCAAAATTCCACTTGAATCCAGTGAATGGGACAATCACTCTAACTAATCCATTGGACTTCGAAGAAACTGAAGAGTATACAGTACTGGTAGCAGCAAGAGATGGTGGTGGATTAGAGACGCACTGCAACATTGAAATCAAGGTTCTTGATGAAAATGACAATGCCCCACAGGTGACACTTGTTTCTTTGTTCAGCCCAGTTTCAGAAGACTCTCTGCCCGGGACCTTGATTGCTCTAATCAATGTCAATGACAAGGATTCTGGGGAAAATGGAAATGTGCTTTGCTATTTACAAAATGATTTACCCTTTAAAATTCTTCTGACATCTAGTAATTACTACAAACTGCTTACAGACAGTCCACTGGACAGAGAAAGGACTCCTGCATATAACATTACGATCACAGCTACTGACAAAGGGACCCCTCCTCTTTCCACACACAAAATCGTCCCTCTGCAGATCTCTGATACGAATGATAATGCCCCTGCTTTTGAAAAATCTTTCTATAGCATCTATGTGACAGAAAACAACCCATCTGGTGCCTCCATTTTTACTATTAAAGCTTCAGATCCAGATGTAGGCCTGAATGCACGGATCACATATTCTATTTTCTACAGCAACATTCAAGAGCTCCCCATCTCCTCCTATATCTCCATTAATTCTGAAACTGGCATCATCTATGCCCAACGATCCTTTGATTATGAAGAATTTAGAGAGTTCCAGCTCCAGGTGAAGGCCCAAGATGGAGGGTCTCCTTCTCTCAGCAGCAATGCTACACTCAGAGTGTTTATTCTGGACCGAAACGATAACATTCCTCAGATCCTATCACCTTCTCCAGAGGCCAAGGGATCCACCTTGTTTGAGATGGTGCCTCGTTCTGCTGAGGAAGATTATCTAGTCACTAAAGTAGTGGCAGTAGATGCTGATTCTGGACACAATGCCTGGCTCTCCTACCATCTGGTACAAGCGACGGAGCCAGCCCTCTTCACCATTGGATCTCATACTGGGGAGATCAGAACAGCCAGGGCCTTTATGGAGAAAGATGCTGTGAAGCAGAGGCTGGCAGTGGTTGTGAAGGATAATGGGCAGCCTCCTCTCTCAGCCACCGTCACCCTGAACCTGGTGTTTGCAGAGAACTTCCAGGAGGCCATTCCAGAAATGAAAAACCAGGCAAAGGACTCAGAGACTCAAGATGATCTCCAGTTCTACCTGGTGGTGGCATTAGCTGTGATCTCTTTCTTATTCCTCTTGACAGTGATTTTGGCGGTTACTATGAAAGTCCGACATTCAGGGAATCCTCAATTTCTGCAGTGCTTTGACCCTGTTCCCTTTTCAAAGGCGGGTGCCATCTTTCCCCCTAATTTTGAAGATGGGACTTTGCCTTATTCCTACCAGCTTTGCCTCTCCTCAGAGTCCCAGAGGAATGAATTCACTTTTCTGGCACCCAAATTTCCAATTACCAACAATCTTCTTAGTCATGAGATATCTGGTGTGCCTGTCAGAGACAGTGGTGTAAGCCCCTTAAATTCAGTAGAGGATAATAGTGAAAAGGTAAGAGTTGTTATCAATAATTTCTTGTGTTTCAAACAGTCATTTTGTCTTGTTGACAATGGAAATTTAGTCAATATTACTGAAGCGGTATCAGTTTGCAAAAGATTTGGTTTCATTTAGTAATAGCTAGAACACTCTTTTCACAGTCTAATCATATTATTTATTTATTTATTTATTTATTTATTTATTTATTTATTTACGATATTTATAGCCCGCCTTTCTCAGCCATACTGCAACTCAAGGCGGGTTACAGGTTGGCATAATTCAATGCCATACATGCACAATCAACATAACAATATAAAAACATATATAAAACCCAATAAAACATGTAGTCGCCGGTGTCATCCTGTTAAAATCAATTTCCAGTAACACCGTCTAGCCATTCCAAGTTCATCATTCGTAGTTTCATGTTATCTATTTCACTGTATTCTCAAAAGCTTGCTGAAAGAGCCAAGTTTTCACCTTCTTTCGGAAAGTCAGGAGGGAGGGGGACAATCTAATATCCCTTGGGAGGGAGTTCCATAGCCCGGGGGGCGCCACTGAGAAGGCCCTGTCCCTTGTCCCCACCAATCGCGCTTGTGATGCAGGCGAGACCAAGAGCAGCCCCCCCCCCCCCCCCCCAGACGATCTTAAGCTCCTAGATGGCTCATAGGAGGAGATACATTTGGACAGGCATCAAGAATGAAATTCTGTGTTTTACAAACTTTTTTTCTAGTAGTCTTTCAGTACTTCCATTGTGTACTGTCAGCCTTACAGCCAAGACTACACAAGTGTCAACAATCTAAAAAACCACAGACATAATATCACAATACCCTAACCCTAACCCTGATGCTAGGTAGGGTAACCCAATCACAATTATAAAGGAGAACTATTATTATTATTATTATTATTATTATTATTATTATTATTATTATGTTTATTTATATCCTGCTTTTTCTCTTGATATGGAGACTCAAAAGCGACTCACAACTAAAAGCATTGTAATACGACTTAAAATATACAATTATACAAGTATGAAAACAGTATTAAAATAATTAAAAACCTATCAAATCACAGCAGCCCCTGACAATCTCAAAAACCTTCTTTAAATATGTGTTTTATATTTATGTTGCTTATAAAATCGGTAAAAGTCCAGCTCTCATATTTGCTTTTCTGGCTCACTGTTCAGTATAAATCCTGATTCATTGATTTAGAAACTTTGCAATTCACAGTCACTTTCTCTTTAGTAAAAGTATGTAGGAATGTAAATTTAAAGTGCAATTCTAACTGGCAAATATGATCAAAGATGTGATGAATCAATACTGAGCCCGTTGAAACTGTTCTGAACTCAAACATCTCCTGTCTATGAGAGTCCAAAATTACTTGTGCCAAACTTCATTGCACCATACATTTGTACCAGCACTATGGATGTATCCCTCGGCTATCTCTCCATGTTTGGATCTGGCATAACATGGCTCTTCTTCTATCTTGTCCCTTTCCCACCATTTTGGACTCTCCTGCTGGTCAGATCTGAGCCAGTAGAAGAGGGCTCCTGTCTGACCCAAAGGCATTTCTGCCAACAGGATTGTACCTAGTCCTAATCCAAACACTTGTTCAATATTTTTGTTGCTGCAATAGTTAGACAATAACATAATCTTTGAATTTCTTGTGATGGTTACGACTAGGACTTGATTTCTTAGAACAGCAGTTTTTTTCCTTCAATTTCTTATGATATAATTTTTAAAGTTTTAGTCCATAATGTGGAATAACTGTAATGGATTTACTTTCAAAACATGCAGTTCTATCAGAATAATATCTACCATTAAATAATATAACACTCCTTATAATAATTGTATTTATTTGTCTGCCTCAATTAAACTTATATAAAAGCTTTTCCAACAGTCTTTTTGGCATCTTAGAAGACCAGTTAGGGATGTGCGAAACGCAATGTTTTCGTTCTATTTTTGTTTTGAACTTCGAGTGCCCTCTCCCTTCCGTTTTCGGGGAAGATTTCAGGAGATTACGAGGGAAGCCATTCAGATTCCTAATTTAGGATCCAAAGTTCAGTTACCATTTCAGGAAGAATCTTCCCAAGAACAGAATAGAAGGGACCCAAAATTCAAAACAAAACAGAACGATCTCTACCGTTTTGCACACCTTCTAACAAATATGCATATTGAAGGGCAAATTCCAGATCCAGCATTCCTCTGTTTGATGCTACAAATGAGAAGCATTAATATGCATGTGGTTTAATTGCGTGCAGACTTTCTGACTGTACTCAAAGACTATCAAGGTATTTATTTCCTTCCATTATAAGACAGGAATTCACTTCCTTTACACTTTACAGTGGGAAAATATTTGGAATACAACTGTGCTTTATTTCATCTTTATTAATTCATATGATACCACGTAGAGACATCATGACTGACAGTGACTCTTTATGATCATAGATTGATAGTACATGTCCTCAGACCCTTTAACACTGAGGTCCAAGGTCCCAGTAGGTTCTCTAACATGGACTTGAATTTCCCTATAATTCAGCAGTCATGTTTCTTATAAGGAATATAAGGAATATTTAAATATTCAGACTGGAATATGTACTGTGACTATCTGTATCATTGTATACAAATGTTTCTTAATGCTTTGGGGAAACTATTATAGTCTTTCAGCAGTATCAAAACAGTCATCAACAGAATGTTTGTAAAGAACGAGGAAGGTGGCGGATTTTAAAGTAAATAATCTCAATGACACTAAGCACTCTAGGTCAGATATAGGTAATTTCTTTAGATTTATGCATTTATATATTTATGCCTCTCCTTTTCTCTACCAAATCTATTTTAATGTAATGTAAAACTGTGTTATATTAAGTTCATCTTTATTTGTCTTTATTTGCTTTTAATTACTATATTTCAAAGTTAATATCAAGTCAATACCTAGTTTATGGCATAATATAGTTTGGTTGTATTAATTATGCCTATTTTTAATACAGTAACTGTCAAGCATCCAGAAACTACGTTTATCTGGCATCTACCAATCCCCATGAGTGCCAGTTAACTGAGTATATTGTTTATTTTGGTTGTTTCAGAGCAGCATTCGCTCATATATATGAGAGAGAGGTCTTTGTAGTAGCTTCTTAGCAGAGTAGTAATGGCAACAGCAAAATACCTCCAAGACAGCAAGAAGGAGGTTGTCTTTCTCCTCTGCCTACCTGCTAATATATTTCAAGCCAAGATGATTCATTACTCCATCCCTGAAGAAATGGAGAAAGACTTTATGGTAGGGAATATTGTAAAAGATCTGGAAATGGATGCAAAGGAGCACTAAGGCCATGGGATTCACAATGTTTCCCCAGGTAGGATTCCTTGTTTTGTTTTTAATTTTAAGACTGGGCATTTGCACAATAGAAGATGAATAGAGAAAAAAATCTATGATCAATCAGAGAAGTGTACCTTGAATGTTGGTGCAATCAAAGTGTATAGCATTGAAGTGAAAATAATCGATATTAATTACCATGATCCTACTTTCCAGTCTGAAAAACTAATGATAAATATAACAGAAAACACATCATTAGGGTCAAAATTTCTTCTATTAGCAGCTCAGGATCCTGCCTTAGGAAACAATTCTGTAGATGGATACAAACTCAGCACCAATAACCATATTTCTGTCCGTTCAGTAAGAACTGTTAAAGGTAGAAAATCTACTGAATTAAAGCCTCTGGATCATGAGGAAGAAACCTTTTACACTCTTGTTCTTACAGCATATGATGGTGGAAATCCTATTAGGATAGAAACTGTCACTCTTCAGTTTGTGGTGGATGCCAAAACAATGCACCTGTTTCTATCTAGCCTCTCTATAAAATAAATGTCAGGGAAGATATGCCTACAGGTTCCACTATACTCATAGTAATCACAAGTGTTCTTGAAGGCACTAATAATGACATGAAACATTCATTTCAAAAATTACACCAAAGGATTCCCAAATATTCCACTTGGATGAGAGATCACTCTTGTTGGAAAATTCATCCGTTGGGACTTCTAATTACATCAAATTGAGATCCAGGTCCATGACAGTGGAGGTCTACTGGACAGATGAATTATAATTATTACTAATGTAAATGATAATGGCCCTGAAATCACATATTTAGTCCCCAAAAATCTCCTCTGATCAAATCTTATGGCAATTGTTATAATATAATGACAACAATAATCTTCAATAGAAAGCAGGTGGCAGTCTACAACATCATTGTCACTATCACAGATCATGGGAGCCTTCCACTCTCCACATCTATTATTTTTCTTGAAATGTTAGATAAAGAAATGGCAACTTCTTTATCTGCATTAAGTTTATAGTACTTATTTAATGGAGAACAACCTGAGGCTGGCTCCATATTTTCCCTGAAGGATCTTGTAAATCCTCTTTCATATCACACCTTCTATCTGGAGGTCTCAGTGGTTTTTGTTTCCTACTTGTTCCTACTTGTTCTTGACCTCCCCCCAAGGTTTTATTAGACATCAGGCTGCACAGGTGGAGAAATTCACATCTGTTTGGATCAGGGTGTATGTATTAACTTCAGTAGATTTCCCTTTTCTCCATTTGTGATGATCAGTGGAATTCAAGCATTTTTCCAGTTATATTGAGTTGAAGTTTCTGTGACCAGAGAATACGGGAAGATCCAGATTAATATTTCCAAGGCAAATTGTTCCAGTAGTTTCATAAATCAACCAACCTATGAAGTTAATGATCTTTTTCATATCATTGAAGATGCTGATAACAGTGTCAGAGAATCATCCAATATAAAGGTGAGCTATCACTATCAAATTTGAGTTCTGGTGTGTAATATAAAGTCCAAACTTTGGAATGTTGGTTTCATTACCTGTGTTAAAAACTAATCATATATAATTTCCACATTCATATTTGTCTTTCATGCATACCATACATTTTCTACATAAGAATACCAATAACTGTAGATTTTATTCTATTCTGAAATATATTAAGAGAGTAAATAAATAAATAGACGTGCAGTGTACCAATTCTCGCTAGTTTGTCCCATCCATACATTGGCAAGGAAGTAGTATGTCAATCGCTTCTCTAATCCAGCACATATATGAACACTCTGCACACTCCTATGGCTAATAAAAAATAACCAGTTGTGGAAAATGTATGTCTGGACTCATATTTCAGAGTGGACTAAAATTTTACATTACTGCATACCCATCAGATTGTTGGGCTGAACATTATGCTTGTTATTTTTGTGTTAGCGTTAAAGAGTGAAAGTATGATGATTGCCTGAAATTTTTAATAAATATTTCTGTGCATGGTTGTAATCTTTGGCATGGTTTTTAGTAACTGGATGTTCATCTCAGGGATCTTTTATTGTACATGTCTTTGTTTGGTTGTGTATTGGGCTGTATGACTCTAAAGATCCCTTCGTACTCCATAGTTCCATTATTCATATGGTATTTCCCAAACATAGATATTTCCTTATGAGCATATGAATGTAAGATTGGATATATCCCACTGACATCTGTTTAAAAGATGTTTGTGAATAGAAGGAATTCTGTTGATTTAAATGGAAAATAAGTTCAAATAAGCTCATTATAATAAGTTTCCAGAATTAAGTTAAATGATCAACATTAAGGATCTCATCGCAAATGCCAGGTGAAGCATCTTGTTTCCCCTGGCATTGCAGCAAAAGGAGAGGGGCAGTGGTGCTTTCCCCATCACATGGGAGAAGCATTGTCCTCCTGGAGAGGACCTGTTCTGGGTCCATTGAAGCCTCCTGTGATGTGGGGAAAGCCTATGGCGACACTTTCACCCCGGTTGGGGGAAGATCCTCTGATGGAAGTCACATGATGTTGTGTAATGGCTGGTGTGGGACTCCATCCAGAAGATGGGGTTTCCACTAGCTCCCCAGGATTAATTAAATATAGAAATGACTTCTGTAGATGCCAGACACAATGCAGATGAAACTTCAAGAGAAAATGCTGCTAGAAAATGGCCATGCAGCCCGAAAACCACACAACACCACAATGATGATTATTTATATCCCACGTTTTCTCTCAAAAAAAGATACACAAATCAGCTTACAGTAAAACCAATACAATACAATTAAAACCTAAAAAATATGCAAACTTTAAAATGGAAGTAAATCTGAACAGTATGAAAAATCAACACTTCAACCAGTGGTTCTCAACCTGTGAGTCCTCAGATGTTTTAGCCTTCAACTCCTAGAAATCCCAACAGCCGGTAAAGTGGCTGGTATTTCTGGGACTTAAACCCAATTAAATGGATGTTTGATGATATGCACTCATAGGAACATGTTACATAGATCTTTTGTCAATGTCATTCATTGTCTGTTAACTTACTAGGTTCAAATTCAACTTTAAATCCCTGCATGGCATGCCCTGGGGTAAAATGACTGAGTCAACTCCCCTTGCCCATATGAGCCAGCTTGATTGTAGAAATCGCTTTTATGGTTCATATTCATTTGAATTTCAAGTGGTACTAATCAGGATGACAGGTGAAACAGTGACAGAAATAGGATCAGAAATAAATTATTAGGAACAAATGGTATGCCAGTAATTTACCATGAAAGCAAAGTGATGCTCTGAATTTTGCAGCAAGATTTTTGCCATGCAGATGTTCAAGCTGGGATTCAGGAACAGAAGAGGCACTATGGATCATACTGCAAACATACATTGGATAATGGAGCATACCAAAGAATTTCACAAGAAAATCAGCCTGTGCTTTATTAATTATAGAAAAGCTTTTGATTGTGTAGATGATGAAAAAATTATAGATCACTCCAAAGAAATGTTGTGCCACAACATTTGTAAAGCCTGTAAATTCAGGAGAAGAGGATAGTATATAGAGATAAAGAGTGGTTTCTGATTGACAAGGGGATGAAGAAAAGCTACATCTTATCACCCTTTCTACTTGTATGCTGAGCATATATATAAAACAGGATTGCACTCAGAGGAAGGCGGTGTGAATACTGGATGAAGGAAGATATTCAGACAATCGCCATACTACTACCAGAAAATTGCAACAAATTGGAAGACTTATTAAAGAAATCAAAGAATATTAAGAAAATAATGACCACGGATGATCTATATGACTTTGAAATAAGCAATGACAACTTTGAAATCGTTCAATATTTTTCAAATCTTGGTTCAGTTCCTAAACCAGGGGTTCTCAACCTGTGGGTCCCCAGATGTTTTGGCCTTCAACTCCCAGAAATCCTAACAGCTGGTAAACTAACTGGAATTTCTGGGAGTTGTAGGCCAAAACATCTGGGGACCCACAGGTTGAGAACAAGTAGGAAACAAAAATCACTGAGACCTCCAGATAGAAGACGTGATATGAAAAAGGACCACTGCCTTAAACAGACTGGAGACTGCAATCAAGAAATTAGAAGAAGGTTAGAGACCTGGAAGGGCAGCTATGAAGGAACTAGACAAGGTTCTTGTGTGTCAACTTGTATCACAGAACACTCAAGTTATAATTGTCTACACTGTTGTATTTGTGAAAGTTGGGCAGTGATGAAAGCTGATTGGAAGAGAATGATTCATTTGAAAATAGATGTGGAAGAAAAGTTCTGTTGATACTCTGGATTGCTAAAACGACAAATAAAAGAGTCCTAAAACAAATCAAGCCCGAATTCCCCATAGAAGCCCACATGTCTAAACTAAGTCTTTGACCATATCATGAGAAGGCATGGTTCACTAGAAAAAGCAAAAATGACTGGTAATGTAGAAGGCAATTGGATAAATGACCACAGTCTAGATCAGGCATGGGCAAATTTCATCCCTCCAGTGTTTTGGACTTCAACCCCCAGAAATCCCAACCAGCTTACAGGCTGTTAGGAACTGTGGGAGTTTTGTAAGTCCAAAACATATGGAGGGCCAAAGTTTGCCCATGCCTGGTCTAGATGAATAGTTTCAAGAAAGCAAGAACTGAGTAGGGTTGTTGATAGGGTGACTTCTAGATCTCATTCATGGGGTTTCCATAAGTTGAAATTGACCTTCACATTAACAAGTATTAGCGAGAGGGCTGTTGCAGTGGGATACTCCTCCCCACACCCAACAAGATGTAATAGACTCCTTGTTTCCTCATAATGTAAATAGTCTCTACTAGTGTGGTTTGGAATAAGAGTAAAATGATGTTGCATAATGGTGGCATCATGTAACATATTACATTGTACTGATTTAAAAAAATTAGAGAAAGAGATAGAAGGTTGCAGCTTTTGATGATGATTGCATATCTACAAGTTATAATAAGTTCCAGCATAAGTACCCAAACCCCACAAAAATGGGATTTGCATGGTGCAATTTGAAGTCAGGTAGAAACATGTATGATATGTATTGGAAACTGCCAAGTACATTTTAGAAGAAAACTACTGCATGTCTTCCAGGCAGATAAATTGAAAATTAAAACTATGGAACTGGACTTTGTGACCTTTTTAATGATCAAACTATTGTATAATTCCACCCAAGTTGCAATGTTTCCAACCAAACGGCAATTTTGAACTGGAATTGAAAGCATGTAGTTCTGAGTCTTAGCCTCTGAGTGTCACTGTTGACCAATGTGGTACCGAAAGGAAATATAATGGTCCAGTAATGTTTATCCTATACAACCAGATGACTGTTTCGTGAATGCTGCACAGACTGGGCAAACAGCAGATTCCAAAAGCACAGCAATCTTGCTGGAAGGAAGAAGAAAGAATTATAATCCTCATGATTTAAGAACAAAAGCAGATTATTTTTACTTTCCTTGTGGAGAATTTTGTGAAATGACTACAAGCTGCAAAACAGACTTGAGCTGCTAATTTTTCTGGAACCAGAAAGAAGGAAAGAAAAGAAAACCATGGAAATGGAAAGGCAAGTACTACTTCTCTTACTGTTACCTATCTTGTGTTGGGGAGCTTCAGAACAGATTCATTATTCAATCCCCGAGGAGATGCCAAAAGGTTCCATTGTAGGGAATCTTGCCAAAGATTTGCAACTGAATGCCAGAGAACTAGCAAGGCGAAATCTACATGTTATCTCTGTAGCTAAAATACAGTATTTCAATATTAATACAGAAAATGGAAATCTCTATGTGAATGACCGTATAGATAGAGAGGAAATATGTGACACAGCTCAACTTTGTACTGTTAATATGGAAGTAGTAGTTGAAAATCCTCCAAATGTCTTCTATATAACAGTGGCAATCCAAGACATTAATGATAATGCCCCTCAATTTCTCAGTGACAAGATCAAATTGGAAACAAATGAATTTACTTCACCAGGCACCCGATTTCTTCTTGGGAAAGCTCAAGACCCTGACATTGGGGTAAATTCTCTCCAAAACTATCAGCTGAGTTCTAATCAATATTTCACTTTGGAAATTAGAGAAAGAAAAGATGGAAATAAATATGCAGAATTAGTGCTGCAGAAACCACTTGACCGGGAAAGTGAGCAAACTCTTCACTTAGTCCTAACAGCCCTGGATGGGGGTGAACCTAGAAAAAGTGGAACTGCCCAAATATGGATTAACATCACTGATGCAAATGACAACCCACCCATTTTTACTGAAGAGGTCTATAAAGTCAGTTTGCATGAAAACACACCTGTTGGGTCTCAGGTGCTTCAGGTTCTTGCCACTGATAAAGATGAGGGTACAAATGCACTGATCAGGTATGAATTCAGCAACATACCAGCAGATAGCCAGAGGAAATTCAGCCTGGACTCAATTCATGGAATAATCATTCTGATTGGAAAAGTTGACTTTGAAGAAACTAAAGAGTATACCATGACAGTAGAAGCTAAAGATGGAGGCGGATTAATGGCACACTGCAACATTGAAATAAGTATTCTTGATGTGAATGATAATGCCCCAGATGTGATGTTAGCTTCTGTATTCAGCCCAGTTTCTGAAAATTCTGCTCCTGGTACCTTAATTGCTTTGATCAAAATTAACGACAAAGACACTGGAGATCATGGAAAGGTTGACTGCTATTTGCAAGATAATTTGCCTTTCAAGATTCTCCCATCTTCTAATAATTACTACAAACTCATGACAGACAGTCCATTGGACAGAGAAACAACTCCTGAGTATAACATTACAGTCACTGCCACTGACAAAGGGATCCCTCCTCTTTCCACACATAAAATCATCCCCTTACAGATTTCTGACATAAATGATAATAGTCCTACATTTGGGAAATCTTCCTACAGTATTTACGTGCCAGAAAATAAACCTGCTGGATACTCAATTTTTACTGTTAAAGCCTCTGACCCAGACATGGGACCGAATGCACGGATCACATACACCATCCTCAGCAGCAATATCCAGGAGCTCCCTATCTCCTCCTATATCTCCATTAACTCTGAGACGGGAACCATCTATGCCCAAAGATCCTTTGACTATGAAGAATTCAGAGAGTTCCAGATCCAGGTGAAGGCCCAAGATGGAGGATCTCCCCCTCTCAGCAGCAATGCCACAATCAGGGTGTTTATTCTGGACCAAAATGATAACACACCTCATATTCTGTCCCCTTCCCCAGAAGCCAAAGGATCCACCTTGTTTGAGATGGTGCCTCGTTCTGCTGAGGAAGATTATCTAGTCACCAAAGTGGTGGCAGTGGATGCCGATTCAGGTCACAATGCCTGGCTCTCCTACCATCTGGTCCAAGCCACAGAGCCAGGCCTCTTCTCCATTGGATCTCATACTGGGGAGATCAGGACAGCCAGGGCCTTTGTGGAGAAAGATGCTGTGAAACAGAGGCTGGTGGTGGTTGTGAAGGACAATGGGCAGCCTCCTCTCTCAGCCTCCGTCACCCTGAACCTGGTGTTTGCAGAGAACTTCCAGGAGGCCCTTCCAGAAATGAAAAACCAGGCAAGGGAGTCAGAGACTCAAGATGATCTCCAATTCTACCTAGTGTTGGCCTTAGCCGTTATCTCCTTCCTATTCCTCTTGACTGTGATTTTGGCGATTATGATGAAAGTCCGGAAATCAGGGAATCCCCAATTCCTGCAGTGCTTTGGCCCTGTTCCTCATTCGAAGGCAGGGGCCATCTTTCCTCCTAATTTTGAAGATGGGACTTTGCCTTATTCCTACCAGCTGTGCCTCTCCTCAGAGTCCCAGAGAAATGAGTTTACCTTCATGGCACCCAAAGTTCCAATTGCCAACAATTTTCTTTATAAAGATATATCTGTTACACATTGTGTAGGCAATAATGGAAGCGAATTTAAATCTGAGACGGAAAACACTGAAGAGGTAAGGCTCGGCTCTTGAGATTATATGCATAGTAGAGTACATAGTTCTTTACCATTAGCAACCTTTTGTAATGTAGGTACAATTGCATTTGTGACTTTTCACTTGCTATCTGCTTTTACTCTTTCTTTTGTACTGTCAGATATAATTAAATAACTATAGTTGGGAATACTAAATCCGTTATTGTAATTATTTATCCTATAGTCATTTGTCATTAGTTCATATTCGCTGTAGTACTTCCAAAATTAAAACTTAAATTAAATGGCCATGAAAAGAGAGGGGAAGAGAATTATTTTTGACACCACCACCCCACCACCACCCCACGGCTAAGGTTAAAAAAGTATAAATAATGAGTTTTGTTTCTTCCAACATGTTAATAAATACTGGCATTATGGGCTAAGATTCAGGCCACACTAGTATTTGACCAGCAGTGAGGCTGAATTTCCGTTCCTTCTGCCCTCTGTGCAGTTGTAAAACAATCTTAGGAGGCTTTTTCAGTCATGTTTTGAAGTTGCACAGGGAGTCCAAGGCTAGCTGTAATTCTGTTCATATGAAGACTTAATTTATATGGAGTGTGGTGGAAGCTACTTCCTTTTAAACAGAGGCTGAATGACTAGATGACCCATACGGTCTCTTCCAGCTCTATTATTCTATAATTCTATGATTCTAAGTCTAGTCTTATGTAGACCCTGGTTTTTTCCTTTCAAACAGATAAAAATTAAGTTTCTAAGATGTCTAGAAATTACCATAAACCATTTGGACTCAGCAGTATCAAAGTGGTAAAACCAACCGATTACAGCATGATGCCTTGGGAAGAACTGGGAAAGGGAACTTAGAACTTCATATAATCTAACATGTACTGGTTCATAGTGATTATTACTTAAGGTCAAGTGTGTTTGAAGTAAAGTGGAAACTGATCCAAACTTAGGAAGCAATGTCCTATTGAGGGTAACTGACAAAAAAAAGTAACTAGTCTTCATCTTGGTAGTAAGTATGCATCCAAACTAATGAGTATTATACATAATAATAATTATATTTATTTATTTATTTATTTATTTTCCGCTCTATCTCCCTGAGGAGGACTCAGGGTAGTTTCCAAGTAACATCACCAAAACATACAGAGTAAACAACATTAAAAAAATAACAAAACAACATAAGCACAAAATTATCACAATTACACATATATATTAAAAATAAGTCTGCCTATTCAGAGCAATTAAAAGGTCGGTCCAAGGCTAGCGCAACTCAAAATATGAGAGTACCAGGAATTAAGTACAGTGCTATAACAGGCTAACAGCAATAGCAGGTACGGGTCTGTGGGCTGCTCATTTCCAGGGCCTATTAGAGGGATGACCAGGATAATAGGTAGAAAGTATAAGGCCATATTCAACAATGTTTGGGGCTAGAACTGGTCATTCTCAAAGGCTTGTTGAAACCACCAGGTCTTCAAGCTCTTATGAAAAGAGGGGAGGGATGGGGCCTGTCTTATTTCCCTTGGAAAGGTGTTTCAGAAGCGGGGAGCCATCACCAATAAGGCCCTCTCTCTCGTCCCCACCAACCATACAACCGTACTCAGGTATACAAGCAAGTAAATAAAATATCTGTTTTTTTTCTGAGTTTTGGAGGCAAATAAATTTTAATCAGTTTGTCTGTACCGTGTAGTTCAGTAAATTCATACCTTTTCCAATGTGAGATATACAAAAGATATGTAAAAGATCAAACTAATTAAAACTGTCTGGAAATTACATAGTGCCTTTAGGGTTTATCTGTATATTTATCAGATTTCTATGTGATCTACTAGTAAGTAAGATGTGAATTCAGAAACTACTGGCTCCGAAATAACATTTTCTCTCCTGTATGGCTATGTAGGAAGGATCTTTGCAGCCACACTGCTTGGACAACATCCCCTGAAAATATGCATTAAATAAAATGGCGACTGTCTTCTTCCACTGCTGTCACCACTACCTCTTTCCTCTACAACCCTAGAGAAAGTGCTACCACTTGCTCTGATGTTATTTCAATACTCCAAAGTACTTTATAAATGCTAAGGATCCCGTGAAGAAGTAGATACATGCTTCTTGAAGACCATTTTTATTATTGCTAGAATGTCATAGTGCAAGTTAGCATTGCTATCATTCGCATATGGTAGTGAATGAGCACATAGGGAAGCTAATGCTAGTGACAATATCCAAATTTCCTATTTCCTAGTTATGGTTCTTGCACTATAGCAGTTCTATAGACAGAGAGAGATATATAGATAGAGAGAGAGAGAGCGCGCGCATGTGAATACATGACTTGAGATACATGAATGTTAACCCTGATGCATCCATATATGAATGAATGAGGAAAGTGTTTCAGATCGAACAACTGTGGAATATCTTAATAATTCTTTTAGTCATTTATGCAGTTTTTAAAAGAGCAAAGACACAAAATTATTTAATATCCACTCATCTATGTATGTAATGGTGCTCCACGCAGTCATGCTGGCTACATGACCTTGGAGGGGCTTCTTAGCAGGGGGTTGGACTGGAAGGCCCATGAGGTCTCTTCCAACTCTATGATTCTATGATTCTAGGTGTCTACGGACAATGCCGGCTCTTCGGCTTAGAAATGGAGATGAGCACTACACCCCAGAGTTGGACATGACTGGACTTAATGTCAGGAGAAAACCTTTACTTTTACCTATGTATTAAGTTTGGGCCCTAATTAAATAAAAAGTGCATGACAACTGAAGAGAAAACATAACTTTTTAAATTACCTCTGCTGTGGTATTTCTTTTTCCTAGAAAAATAGTTGCAGTCTTATTACTTACATATTGAAGTGTTTTAATCTGCATAATCTATATATCTAACTTAAAATAAGCCTGCTGAAATCACCAGGATATATTTCTGTGAAGATGCATATTGTGTTGGGCTGTTAATATCATTGAGAGCAATGGAAACTTTTATGTACAGAGGAAAATGAATTGTGTTCCTGGAATACTGAAAGAAATCCTTTGACTGTGTCTGAGCATTTGTGTAGTATGTAGCTCTTAACATTTAACATTGCGTAGTTTTAATTCTTCCTAGGTAAAGAATGTCCTGATACAACTTCTGTATGGGTAACTGAACACTAGGACTACATAGTCAGCAAAAGTTTAAGAGGATGTACAAAAATCTAGAGAATCAACCACATGACGATTGTAATGATGATGGTAGTGAATATTACACCCAGACAGTGTGTTCATTTCTCATCATAATGTGACAACTCATACAAGCTGAATCAACACATATTGTATATGGAATCAGAGAAAGGCTTATTCTAGGGGAGGGAAGCACTACTGCTTACATCATCCTTAGCCAGGAGAGCTAGTGTTGAGGGAAGATGTGAGTTATAATAAAAGCATCTGAGGGACTCTGTTTCCCATTCTTGATTTAGATTATGATTAGTTCTCCTTGCGTGGATAAATGTTCTTGGAGAATTCATCAGATTTTTTTTTCTTGCAAAGTAATTTTTGTATCATAAGACAATATGGCTATAAGTTGAACCTGGCTTGTTGTCAATTACCAATATTTCCAAGGAAGGATATCAGCATTTGCATATGGGCTGAATTAGCAGTTTTATCATTTCACTAGGATCTTGTCAAAACATTCTTCTCATTTCCTGTATAATTCTTCCCTGCTGCAAGTTAGTGGTAAGCATGTTACTCCTTTGAATTTCAAATACTGTAGTCCTGACCTCTTGCAATAATTAATACTTTAATGCTGTATGTGTAACAAAGGAAGAAGAATCACATTAGTGAGACAGTGGAATTGCCAGGGTGTTTTGTAAATTCAGAAACAAATTTTCCCAAAGGAATGAATTTTACACCAATACACAGCAAAGTGTTTAAAGCATTTGGAGAGGTGGGTGAATGGATGTGCATGCTCCAGTACAGGAAAGGTTTTAGGGAGTGATGGCTGGATTGTGTGAAAGGTGTCATATTAAACCTGTTAAACTCTAATATGTCCTCAAGTGGACCACAAGCTAGCATGATAAACAAAGTAACAGAAGAGAGATTGAGTTAGTGGTCTATTTTCAGTAGTAAACAATGTAAACTACTCTATCAGCACTTCTGTCCATTACATATTGTAAGACCTGTACTTGACAAAAATGTCTGTGTCTAATGTAAGTGAAGTACTAAAACACCGAGGGACACTGATACAAGTTTAAACATTAATTTGCTTAGAAATAATTGTAAGAAATTTTGTTTCACAAGGTCAGATTTTGGAAAACTATTCCTGTTTTCTTTGCTGCTTGAATTATTCCACTGAATTTTAAACTTTCCCCTATCATAATGGATAAACACAAACATACACAAATATTCCTATTTTGTAACAGACGAAAGTCCAGCAATTCTATTTGAATGTGTTTTGGGTCATGGTATATAAATGACAGTGAAGACTTTCCATGTTGTTCATTGGAAGGAAATCAGAAAATACACAGGCTGCAATTCCCTATTTCAAACTCACAGTGCCGCTGTTGGACAAAGTGATAATCCGAGTACAGCCGAAGATCTTACTGGTGCTTCTGGCTTTTAGCAGTGAGATTTCTTTGCCCTCAACTGCATATCGACAAATACAATAGCACATGGACAAATGCTTCAGCTGCAAGAGAAGAAAAGAAAAGTAAGCCAAAAATAAAGAATCTATTTATTTTTTCTTGCTGAACACCCTCTCTTTTGGGTGAAAATTTTAAATCCTGTACTTATTAAAGAGAATAAGAAAATGAGGAAAGGGATCCTGCATGCAGAAAGCTTTGAAACATCAGTGAGACAAATGATGCTTCTCATATTATTATCTTTGTTTCGTGGAGTTGTTTTGGAAGAAGTTCATTATTTTATCCCAGAGGAGATGGCAAAAGGATCTTTGGTGGGAAATCTTGCAAAGGATTTGGGACTGAATGCCAGAGAATTGAGAAACAGGAATCTGCACACCCTTTCTGAAGGTAAAAAGCAGTATTTCACTATCAATGCAGAAAATGGGAACTTATATGTGAATGACAGAATAGATCGTGAGGGGATGTGTGGGGAGAGTACAAGCTGCCACATTGATTTTGAAGCTGTGGTTGAAAATCCTTTAAATATTTTCCACATAAGTGTAGCAGTCCAGGACATTAATGATAATGCTCCCCAATTCTTGAGGGACAATATCAGGCTTGAAATAATTGAATCCACATTACCAGGTACTAGATTTCCTATTGGAAAAGCTGAAGATCCTGACATAGGAAACAATTCTCTTCAGAATTATGAATTAAGTTCAAATCAGTTTTTCATATTAGAAGTTAAAGATAGTCATGATCAAAATAAATATGCAGAATTGATTCTGCAGAAACCACTGGATCATGAAAGTGAACAGGTCCTCCACTTAATACTTACAGCAATGGATGGGGGTGAGCCCAGAAAAACTGGCAGTGCCCAGATTTGGATTAATATCACTGATGCCAATGACAACCCACCCATCTTCACGCAAGATGTCTATACAGTCAGCCTTGTGGAAAATGTGCCTGTGGGCTCTTCCATACTCCAGGTTGTAGCCTTTGACAGTGATGAAGGTTCAAATGCACAGATAAGTTATACTTTCAGTAGCATCCCAGAAAGAGCCACACAGAAATTCAAGCTAGATCCACAGAATGGAGTAATTACAATTAAAGAGGCTCTAAATTTTGAGGAGACAGAAAAATACACTATATCTGTGGAAGCCAAAGATGGAGGAGGATTAGTGGCTCATTGCAAGATTGAGATGGATATACAGGATGTGAATGACAATGCCCCTGAGATGGTTATGGCTTCCTTATCTGGCCGAATTCCTGAAGACTCTGTTCCTGGAACAGTAATTGCTCTTATCAATGTAAAGGATAGAGATTCTGGAGAAAATGGAAAAGTCACGTGTTCCTTACTAGGCGATTGGCCATTTAAAATAGTAACAACCTCTAGGAACTACTACAAGCTCATCACAGATGGCCCTTTGGACAGAGAGAGAAAAGCAAAATATAACATCACAATCATTGCCACTGACAAAGGTATCCCACCTCTTTCCTCAAACAAAACCATTGGTCTTCAAATTTTAGATATCAATGACAACTGTCCAGCCTTTGAAGAAGAGGCCTACAACATTTTTGTGTCAGAAAACAATCCTTCAGGGGCGTCCATTTTCACGGTCAAAGCTTTTGACCCAGATATGGACCGCAATGCACAGATTACTTACTCCATCTTCAACAGCAATATTGAGGATCTACCTCTCTCCTCTTTTGTCTCCATTAACTCTGAGACTGGGACTATCTACTCACAGCGTTCCTTTGACTATGAGCAATTCAGGCAGTTCCAGATTCAAGTCAAGGCCCAGGATGGTGGGTCTCCTCCTCTCAGCAGCAACACCATTGTGTCGGTTCTTATTTTGGATGAGAATGACAATAGTCCTCGAGTTTTGTATCCTTTGTCACCCGCTGATGGTTCAGCCTTGTTTGAGGTAGTTCCTCACTCAGCCGAGCCAGGCTATCTAGTGACCAAAGTGGTGGCAGTGGATGCTGATGCAGGACACAATGCCTGGCTCTCCTACCAACTACTTCAAGCCAGTGAGCCTGCACTTTTCACTATTGGATCACGCACTGGAGAGATCAGGACATCACGGGTCCTTATGGAGAAAGATGTTGTGAAACACAAGCTGGTCATCTTGGTTAAGGACAATGGGAAGTCTCCACTCTCAGCCACAGTGATACTGAACCTTGTCGTTGCAGAGAACTTCCAAGAGGCGCTTCCAGAAATGAGTAATCGATCCACTGACTCTGAGCAGCAGTCTGAGGTCCAGTTTTATTTGGTGCTGGCTTTAGCCTTGATCTCATTTTTCTTCCTCCTCTCAGTCATTTTGGTCATTGTAATAAAACTTCGGCAATCCAGGAATCCCAAATCATTCCAATGTTTTGATCCTAATACTTTTTCTAAGACACATGTTGTATTTCCCCCAAACTATGAAGATGGAACTTTACCTTATTCCTACCAACTCCGTTTATCCTCTGCATTGAAAAGCGAGGTCATCTCTTTACCAAAACCCAACATCCAGGTTGCAGAAAACTTACTTGATGGTGATAATTCTGAGCTGGTACTTGTGGATAGCAACTGTGAGAATCTCAGTTCAGAAATGGAAGTTGGTGAGAAGGTGAGCTGTATATGCAGACATCTGCACTATACCTTTTTCTAATTATCAGTATATTAATCATTTATTAATATCTTATTTTGTTACATCTGCCCTCTTCTTGTAGAGTAGAATATATGAGTTGGGAGACATGAGTATGACTGAACTTTCATTTATACAATTAAGTTCTTTCCTCTTCTTCTCTCCTGCAGCTCTGTCATCTTAAAATCTACTCCACGGTGCTTCTTGAACCCGCACTAGCCACTTTTGGGAGCATATGGGAAGCTAATTTCAAAATCAAAATAGTGTTTTCCCCTCAGTCTGTAGGTGGAAGCAGTTATATCAGTATAATGAACTCAGTGCATCCATTAATACATTTAAGTTTATATCACTCACATTCACCAAAGTTTCCATATACATATTGTAATTTATCTGCTTTAAGAACCAACAGGCACTATCAAAATTTATAGTAATTCTGTTGAAATTGGTAAGTTGACTTTGGAGAGTTCCCTATCAAAAATCAGAAATTATTTTTGAAATAAAATTGAGTGTCGGGATATGCTTAATTTTTTTTAAAAATGAATGTAACATATGCAAACTAACATAACTGGTATCAGAAAATTCTTGAAGTTTGACAGTTGATCCCTCTCTTTCTCAGTCTTCTTATAGTTCTCAGTCCCTGTTTTTTCATAATGTTATTATCTTAACTTGGCAATTTTCCATAGTTTGTCATTTGAGATTGTAATCATTACTGTTAGGTATAATGTGGTGGCTGCATCACACAACAGACACAGGAATTTGCAGGTTATTAGGAAGCTGTTGAACTATATAATTCCTGCTTATTCCCTCCTATGCTTTTTAAACTAAATGACTGTCCTTTGACGCAATGGCTGAAATAAGAGGTGAGTGCCAGACTAGTTACATCTTCATAAGCTCTGCTAATGCTTAATAGATATATTTTATTGTGGTCATTGATCAGCACCAAAAATGTACAAACTTCAGAATAGAACCATATAGATCTTAGAACATTTTAATTTTTTTTTTCAGTTTTACCATTGTCATTTTAGCACATAAATGCTAATACCGTTTTAACTATCATATTCAATACTGGGTTTTAACTTTGCTTTTGACATTGTTTCTTAATACCTAAATGTATATGTTTCTATTCTGATGATTGTACATTTTTTGGTGTTGGTCATTGACCACAATAAATATATATCAATATCAAAGAACAAATGCTCAGCGCCACTAACATTACAACATACTACAGCTTACTGTGCATCTTACTTATTGTGGGTCATTTGACACTGTAGTGCAAAGCTTCTTAAACTTTTTCCACTCACAACCCCTTTTCACCAGAGACATTTTTTTTGCAGCCCTGGGTATATAGATATATAAAATAGGTATGCAAATGAAATATTTATTGATAATAAACCAGCATTTGCAAGGCTTGCAAACCAGGCTCTTTTTTATGAAACACAGCTGAAGCATTTTCTGCAGAGTCCACTGTAAGTTGTTAACAGATTCCTGTAAATTTCTAGGTGGTGTTCAAGAACATCAGTTTTGCCAATTAGTTTTATAATCTTTGTAGACACATCTCTAGACCAGAGGATTTTAAACTAAAATAATGATATTATTTGATTTCTAAATTCCGAGGCTAGAAGAAAAAAATTAATAAGTAGTTATTCCAATATTGTGGAGTTGCCTGTGACATAGTTCTGGAAGGATGTAGATAGTTCGCAAGTGACATTTTTAGTATTGGGGTTAGTAAACCTCTGCTTCCACTTTTACAGAATGGAATTTTTTAAGAAAAAAAGGAAAAAATAAGATTCCACTTTCACACAGTGTTGTAGAAAAACTAGTGTTTCTTCTTCTTCTTCTTCTTTTAAAGTTGAGGTTTAGATAAATTCCAGGGTATTCTTATGAGCTTTGACCATTTCAATTAAAATGTCCTTAGATTCCATGTTAAACTGATTCCTTTTCCATCTGACAATAAAACACATCCTATATCATTATCATGCTAAGGACTGCGGGATATGTACCAGAGAATGGAAATACAGAGAACTCTTGGTATGGACAGAGTAAAAAATAATGAGAATGAATTTCAATGATAAAGTAGGGGTCATTGCACAATCCAATGTATTGAACAGCCAGACTTAATCTCATGGAAATGTATGGATGTGTAGCTTTTGTAATTAATTGGCTACTATTGTATTTAAAAACTGGATACTCAGTAAAAAAAAAGTATGGAATCAGATGTAGCAAAGAAATGCAAGCATAATGGAGTGTATCTGCAGTTCCTGGTTGAGGCTCCGAGCGTTGTTGTTCACCAGTGATGACAAGAAATTCAGCCTTCCCACATCACCAAAGCAGAAAATGCTGAGTGAACAGACATGTTTTTCACAACTTTGATTCTCAACTGTAAGACGGATCAATTGAATCAGAATTCTTTTTGCAGTTTCTGGGCAACATTCAGTCATTTGCTTCAAGCACAGATCATCTTGCTGGCTTCTAAGCAGAGCAGAAATGGCAGTAGCAAAATGTCTCCAGGACTGCAAGAGGGGGGTTGTCTTTTCCTGTCTACTTCCTTACATCTGCCAAGCTCCTACCAAGCTGGTTCATTACTCCATCCCTGAAGAAATTGGAAGATTCTCTGGTAGGAAATATTGCAAAACACCTGGAACTAGATACAAAGGAGCTCTCAGGTCATGGAATCTGCATTGTTTCCCCAGGTAGGACTCCATATTTTGTTTTGAATTATTAGAGTGGCAATTTGCTTATTGCAAAGAGAATAGACAAAGAGGAAATATGTGGCCAGCTAGATAATTGTATCTTGAATTTTGAGATTATTGTTGTGGACTCAATGAAAATTTATGGAGTTGAAGTAGAAATTACCAATATAAATGACCATGTTCCTACCTTCCAGACAAACTTGTAATAAAGATAACAGAAAACACAGCACTGGGATCCCAGTTCCCCCTCTTGGATGTTCAATATCTTGATACAGGAAACAATTATCTGCAAAGATACACACTCAGCAGCAATAGCCATTTCTCTCTGCTTCTGCAACCATCAGTGAAGGGAAAACAAAATGTAAATATCATTCTAGAAAAACCTCTGGACCACGAAGAAGAAACCACCCACAATCTTGTCCTTGTAGCATTTAATGGCAGAATTCCAGTCAGGAGTGGTACTACGCATCTTCATATTATTGTCATAGATGCTAATGACAATTCATCTACTTTTAGCCAAGCTATTATAAATTGAAAGTGAGGGGGGATTTACCAATAGGGACCAATGTGAGTAAATTAAAAGCCAATGATCTGGATGAAGGACCCAACAAAGACATGAAATACTCATTTCAGAAATCACACTAAAAGCATCTAAGATATTCCACCTGAATGCAAACACAGGAGAGATCACCCTTGTTGGAAGATTAGACTCTGGGTACTCCTCACCTCATGAAATTGAGGTCTAGGTACATGACAGCAAAGGTCTACTGGATAGATCAACCCTCCTGATATCTGTTACTGATGTGAATGATAATGCCCCCAAACTGGAAATAACTTCACTCATCACCTCCATCCCTGAGAACTCAACCATGAGGACTGCAATAGCCCTTTTAATTGTGCAAGATCAAGACTCAGGAGAGTGCTGAAGTGATATGTACAGTCCCCAATGAGCTCTCCTTCCAACTGACCAAAACTTACAGTAATTAATATAGTTTTACAACAAGAAGACCCTTGGACAGGTAACAGGTGGCAGCCTCAACATCACTGTCACTGACCATGGGAGTCTTCCGCTTTCTGCATCTATTGTCATTCCTCTTGAAATTTTAGACACAAATGACAACCCTCCCTGCTTCCCAAAATCAATTTATAATACTTATTGATTGGAAAATAACCCAAGAGGGGCCTCCATATTTCCCCTGAAGGCAGATGATTCAGACTCTGATGAAAATTCCAGAGTAACTCTATCCTTGAGGGAAACATCAGTGACTCCTCTGTATCTTCCTCCATCTCCATTAATTCTGAGACAGGAGTTGTTCATGGCCTGCTCTCCTATAGGAGATTCAATTCTGGCCAGAGCCCAGGATGGGGGCTCCCCACCACTCAGCTCCAGTGTTTCTGGGACTCTTTTCATCCTGAATGAGAATGACAATGCTCCAGAAATCCTCTGCCCCTCTCCTCCCACTGATGGCTCCACGGGGATAGAGTTAACTCTGAGTTGACTCTATCAGAGGATAGAGTCCTCTGAGCCAGGTTACCTGGTCATTAAAGTGGTGGCAGTGGATGCAGATTCTGCCTGGCTCTCCTACCAACTGACCAAGGCCACAGAGCTAGGGCTCTTTATTCTGGGTTTCCACACTGGAGAGATCAGGACAGACAAATTCTTCTGGAAAACAGACGCCCTTGGGCAAAATTTCAGTGAGACAGTGGGCAAACCCCTCTCTCTACCTCAGTCACAGTCACAGTGACCCTAGCTGACAATATCCCAGAAACTTTCTTAGATCTGAGCAGCATCTCAGCTCCTGTAGATCACCTTCAAATCTTACTTTCTATCTTGTGGTTTCAGTGATTTCTGTCTCCTGCGTGTTCTTGACCTGTCTCCTGGTTTTACTGGCTATTCGGCTGCACAGATGGAGAAAATCACATGTGTTTGACTCAAGGGGTGTTAACTTCAGTGGAGTTCCTATCTCCCATTTTGTGAGAATGGATGGAGTCCAAACATTTCTTCAGTCATATTGGCATGAGGTCTCTCTGACCACAGACTCTAAGAAGAGCAATTTGAGTTTCCCAAATATAAATTCTTTTGATGGTTTAACCATTCAGCAAAGCCCTGAAATAAAGGATGCATTCCTCATTGATGAAAATAATGAGAGCAGTAATACAGGTTCAGCTAATATCCAGGTGAAGCATCCAACTGAAATCCTTTGACTTTGAATTTTACTAAGAATTTAATGCCATTTATATCATATTCTGTGCTTGAGAGATGGTATAGAATTTTATATTTATTTATTTGTTCTGTTAAACAAGACGTTTCCATAGACTAAGAGTTCACTTTGTTTTTGCTACATAGGGAAATGCATTGTACAGTTAGGAATGTCATAAAATAACTGTGACACAATATCTTTTTTTCTGATAGATTATATCTGTTTTCCAGGTAGTGATTAAAGTCCTTGCTTTCTTCATTTTTAATATTACAATTTTCATATGTTTTCATGGTACATTGTACAGTTACTTTGGGTTATTATTTTAGGATTGGGATATTTTGGTGTGATTCTCTCCCTCTGTCTCTCAGAACATTGTGTTGGTTCTCAGGTTAACCTATGTAAGTACAATATGAATAGCTTCCTAAAATAGTGGAATAGTAGCATCCTTTCCTCCAAATCTTCATTTGAAATAATCTGTCTTCCCTTGTGCATATATATGTTGTATTCTCAGAGTTATAACTACCATTAATCTGGGTAGATTGTCAGAGTGATCTAATCTTACCAACAATAGTTTCAGAACTGGAAGTATCAACCTATATACTGAGGAATAGGTGATCTAGTGCCTGAGGTTCCATCTATTTTGACCATTTAATGCAGTTCAAAGCTACTTCAAACTGCAGCGACCAATCAACAACTCCCACAAAACTGCACTAACTGCTGCCTTAATGGGCATCACTACTCTGCGGTTTGTGTAATTGCCATATGGGTAATACATTGGATACATTGGCATGTACTTCTATTAGCTTTGGCAACAAATTTTCACATTTGGTACGTTTATTTTATTTTTACATTGTGACTATATTCAGAGGCACCCTGGAACTGGTTGGTGAGAGATGACAAGGGTCAGCTGGGTCCCGTGATAATTTCTACCAGGAAGTGGGCTCATCTATAGTGGATTTTTTAATTTAAATCATCATCGATATATATTTTTTTTAAAATAAGGAGCATCTTAGTCGACACTCGCAGATCAGTATGCCATCAATATCAGTGCACCTCCACATAACAGGATGGCTAACGATAACTTGTAGGGCAATATGTATATTTGCATGTGAGGTTGAAAAAGAATGAAGAGGCGACTGACATGTGGTCACCAATAGTGCAAATTAGGTTTTTTTTCCAAAAGCAAGTGTTAATTTAGATGGGTTCACACTGTTTAGGATGAATTCACCAGGATGTAGGTGTTGCATGAGACAAATGAGGGATTTATGTGGATTGGGAAAATATGGTAGAAATAAGCATTTTTTTCTACGTGCAGACATGTCCTAAAATATTTGAATACTCAAGATATAGCTTCACTTTTTAAGTATCTTTGACCTATTATAGTAAACAAATATATATACATTAACTTTTTTATTAGTACTGTAAGGAAGCGTAATCCCACCTAAATGGGATTACCAAAATTAAGTAAATATGTATGTTAATCCACCTAATTTCAGCATAAATTATAAGGAAGTCCCAAAACTGCTTGATTACACTGCCACCATTATATATATATAGAGACGTTGGAATTGAAGTCTCTGTTTATCCCTATCTGCGTTGTGAGGCAACTTTGGTAGAGTGGATTGCACCAAATGTAAAATCAATGGAGGAGGCAGATTTATAACACAGAGAGAACAAGTTTATTGTTAACAGAGCGTAATTGTTGCAATACTAAGATGTTGAACTTGGCACAAGCTTGATGGTTACAATATGGCTTGGTAGAGATACATTCAGGCTTCTGATGTTACAATCCTTTAATCTCCTTCTTCAGTGAAGTACTTTATTATTTCAGTGTTCCCTGTTGTGAATATTCACTCTGTTTGTCCTATACCGGATCAAACCACCGATCTCCAGTCTTTCACTACTGGGATCCCTAAAACCCCCTTTGTTAGATTCTTTTTAACACAAGCAATCTAACAAGGTTTCACCTTCAGCTCCCTTGCTGAAGAAATTTTCACAAATGCTAAGAACTAACTGAATTTATACTGCTTCACCACACAGAGCCCTAACTGACTCCGCTCCTCTTCTCAGGGTCTCATCCTCCTGACTCTATTAACTGTTACTTTCAAACCTTTTTCTCCTTAAGCTCCGCCCACCTTCTCTTCTGCCTTGTCACCATGGCAACCTATCTCTCACAGCTAGGCCATGGCCACGCATGTAAAACATAAATACAGTTTAAACACAGTACAATAAACCCTTTATAATAAACACTTCTCTACAGTACTAAATATACAAATCCTTGTATACAGTGGACTGAAGTTTCCTTGGAAGAGCTGTGAAGGCTCAATTAGATTACTAACAGTGTCTTGGTGAATGTGACTAAACATAGCACAAACTGTTTTTCAATACTATCCACCTAAAGACATCTAGAACATACTGTGGTCATGGCTCATCATGTTTAGTTAGGGCCAGCACTGAGGGACTCTTTTCCTCCTCCCCACCCCCTCCACACCATAGCCTCCAGTGGCACGATGGGTTAAACCCTTGTCCTGGCAGGACTACTGACCGAAAAGTCGCCAATTCGAATCCAGGGAGTGGGGTGAACTCCTGTCTGTCAGCTCCAGTTTCTCATGCTGGGACTTAAGAGCAGCCTCCCACAAGATGGTAAAATATCCGGGCATCCCCTGGGCAACGTCCTTGTAGACGGCCAATTCTCTCACACCAGAAGCGATTTGCAGTTTGTCAAGTCACTCCTGACACAGAAAAAAACCCAGATTTTCCTTATTTCAGCTATCTGTACTGCTAGGAAGGCAAGTTTTTAGCCTTCTCTTGAGAAGCCAGTTTCCCAACTTCTCCTTTCAAGTCCTTTTAGTAGTTCAATTATTCTATCAGTCATAGAGCAGTTTGTAAAGATATTGTTTAGAACATGTTCTTGTTGCTGCTGCTGCTATCTGTATATTATGTGTTAATGTAATGATTGATCCAGGCTTTTATGAATGAACTATTTCTCAGGTGATATATACCTCTTTACTCCATATCAATGCAATAGCACAAATAAGTAACTACTGGAATTTTACTCTTAAAACTAGGATAATGTCTTCTTAGATATTCATGATGTCTCAGTGGCTTTTGATGATATCACCACCATAACTACCCTTAGAAGTAGCATCCAAAGAGCGGAATCGCTTTAAGTGGACCATTTCCAGAAAAAATGAGTGATCGTATGGTAAACAAAACATTTCTCCCTCAGTTCTTGTTTAATTATTATCTTACATCTGGCAAGGAGGAGCTGAGGAGCCTTCTAATCAAGGTGAAAGAAAAAAGCGCAAAAGCTGGGTTGCAGCTAAACATAAAAAAAACCAAGATTATGGCAACAAGAATGATTGACAACTGGAAAATAGAGGGAGAAAATGTGGAGGCTGTGACAGACTTTGTATTTCTAGGTGCAAAGATTACTGCAGATGCAGACTGTGGCCAGGAATCAGAAGACGCTTACTTCTTGGGAGGAGAGCAATGTCCAGTCTCGATAAAATAGTAAAGAGTATAGACATCAGACTGGCAACAAAGATCAGCCTAGTCAAAGCCATGGTATTCCCTGTAGTCATCTACGGATGTGTGAGCTGGACCTTAGAGAAGGCTGAGCGAAGGAAGATAGATGCTTTTGAGCTGTGGTGTTGGAGGAAAGTTCTGAGAGTGCCTTGGACTGCAAGAAGATCCAACCAGTCCATCCTCCAGGAAATAAAGCCCGGCTGCTCACTGGAGGGAAGGATACTAGAGACAAATTGAAGTACTTTGGCCACATCATGAGGAGACAGCAAAGCCTAGAAAAGACAATTATGCTGGGGAAAATGGAAGGCAAAAGGAGGAGGGGCCGACCAAGGGCAAGATGGATGGATGGCATCCTTGAAGTGACTGGGCTGACCTTGAAGGAGTTGGGGGTGGTGACGGCCGACAGGGAGCTCTGGCGTGGGCTGGTCCATGAGGTCACGAAGAGTCGGAGACGACTGAACGAATGAACAACAACAACACATCTGGCAAATCTATTGTCCATGACCACTGATGTTACTGGGTGGGGCTCAGTTGGATTGTTATATGTTGAGCAGTACTGCCTTATTTATAACTTATGTATTCCCAAAAAACATGTTTGTATTTATCTATCTACAATATTTCTATCTTGCCTTTCTTGAACCCGAAGGTGACTCAAGGCGGCTTACAACCCGGCAGCCATTCAATGCCGTAACAATATACAATTTAAAATATTTAATTTTTTTTATAAAATCCATACAATAAAACCATTTTAAAACATATAAAACCAATACCTTCACTGTCCAACTCATTGCCAAAAACATCTTTTGAGCCATTCCACAATTCAGTTCCACATAGTTCTGTGTTTGTCTATTGCACTGCGTTTCCAAAGGCTTGTTCGAAAAGCCAGGTTTTTACTTTCCTCCGGAAGGTCAGGAAGGAGGGGGCTGCTCTAATATCACTAGGGAGGGGGTTCCACAGCCGAGGGGCCACCACTGAGAAGGCCCTGTGTCTTGTCCTCGCTAGGCATGCCTATGAAGAAGGCGGGACTGATAGCAGTGCCTCCCTAGCCAATCTTAAGCTCCTTTTATACAAAACCTGGACCTTAAGGTTGTTGGTGCTGTAATATCACAATGCTTATTTCTTCGCTGTTCTGATTTAAAATCACTGGACACAATTTTAAACTTAAATCTGGATGCACTAGCCAAGTGTAGAAGCACTCATACATTGAATACTGTTTGTCAAGTAAATCTGAGAACCCAGTCGCAAGCGGGTCTCCTCAGACCATCTGTTTCAAAGTTGAAATTCTCAAAATATTAACAGTGAAGAGTCTGGTCTGAATCCGAATCCCAAGTCTATATTATCTAGAGGGGAAATGCCTTCTCAATTTTGCCAGCATTCAAAGTTTTGTGCTGGGATAATGGTACGGTTTTATGAACAGGAGTATGCTGGAGCGTCCCGAACCTAACCCAGGAATTACTTTTGATAAAAAACATCACCATGGAGATTAAAAAAATATTATTGTTATTAGTTACAATCTCAGATACTAAAGTATTTGAACACTAGGTCTCTATATGATGCCATATTAGTTTGCACAATGCTGTGTTTTAATTTTTTGAAATGAATGGGATATATAGATAAAACTGTTTTCTTGCAATTTGCTGTTCAGCCTCAAAGGGCCGCTGTTGGCCAGACTGATAGGCAGAGAAAAGATAGAGATGCACGGATGCATTTTACACAGCTGTAATTCCAAGACATGATGCACAGATCAGGAAACTGAAGAGCACAAAGAAGGAGCACTCTTACAGAAAATATGAAAACAGTTTCAGATTGTTGAAATTAAGAAGAAAGGTACTTTATTCTACCTCAATGAAATTTGCCTTCATCCTCATGAGCTTTTGACCTGATCATAACAAGCTGAGTGAAGGAAGCTGCTTACTTCTGTGGGAGGCAGATGGAGAGTTACAGGGCACTCACAAGGCAAGTACTGCTTCTCTCACTATTGTCTTTTTCCTGTCTGCTTGCCACAGACCAGATTCATTATTCCATCCCCGAGGAGATGGCAAAGGGTTCCATTGTGGGGAACCTTGCCAAGGATTTGGGACTGAGTGCCAGAGAACTAAGATATCGTAAATTAAATATTGTATCTTTGACTGAAATGCAGTATTTCAGTATCAATGCAGACAGTGGCAACCTCTGTGTAAAGGACAGAATTGATCGAGAGGGAATATGTAGCAAAAATCCATTCTGCTTCATTAATTTAGAAGTTGTGGCAGAAAACCCTGGAAATGTGTTCCATATAACAGTGGCAATCCAAGATGTTAATGATAATGCACCCCAGTTCATCGATAGCAATATTAACTTAGAGATCATTGAATCCACTTTGCCTGGCACCAGATTTCTCCTTGGGAAAGCTCAAGATCCTGATATTGGGGTAAATTCTCTCCAGAACTACCAACTGAGCTCCAATCAGTACTTCACGTTGGAAGTTAAGGAAAGAAAAGATGGAAATAAATATGCAGAAATTGTTCTTCAAAAGCCACTTGATCGGGAAAGTGAGCACTCACTCCACTTCATTCTTATGGCCCTGGATGGGGGTGAGACTATTAAAACTGGGACAGCTCAGATATGGATTAATGTCACAGATGCCAATGACAACCCGCCTATTTTCATTCAAGATGTCTACAAGTTCAGTTTGCATGAAAGTACTCCGATTGGATCATTTGTATTCCAGGTTACTGCCTCTGATAAAGATGAGGGTACAAATGCTCAGATCAGATACCAGTTCAGCAACACATTATCAACAGCCCGACAGAAATTTAGGTTGGATCCTGTAAATGGCACAGTAACTCTTATGGAGGCACTGGACTTTGAAGACATGGAAGAATTTAGTATGACAGTTACAGCAAAAGATGGAGGCGGCTTAATGGCACACTGCAATATTGAAATAAGTGTTCTCGATGAAAATGATAATGCGCCAAAGGTGACATTTGCTTCTATGTTTAACCCAGTTTCTGAGGATTCACCTCCTGGAACCTTAATTGCTGTGATCAATGTAAATGACAGAGATACTGGTGATAATGGAAAAGTGACTTGCTATTTACAAGATATTTTGCCATTCAGGATTCTTCCATCATCTAATAACTATTACAAGCTCCTTACTGAAGGCCCCTTAGACAGAGAAAAGACTCCTGAGTATAAGATCACAATCACAGCCACTGATAAAGGAACTCCTCCTCTTTCCACACACGAAACGATCTCCCTACAGATTTCTGATATTAATGACAATGCCCCTGCTTTTGAGAAATCTTCCTTTAGGATCTATGTGCCAGAAAATAAGCCTTCTGGTGCCTCCATTTTTACTGTTAAAGCTTCTGATCCAGATGTGGGCTCAAATGCACAGATTACATTTTCTATCCTCAGCAGCAATATCCAGGAGCTCCCGGTCTCCTCCTATATCTCCATTAACTCCGAGACTGGCACCATCTATGCACAGCGATCCTTTGACTATGAAGAATTCAGAGAGTTCCAGCTCCAGGTCAAGGCCCAAGATGGAGGAACTCCCCCTCTCAGTAGCAATGCCACAATCAAGGTGTTTATTCTGGACCAAAACGATAACACACCTCATATTCTGTCCCCTTTCCCAGAAGCCAAGGGATCCAGCTTGTTTGAAATGGTGCCTCGTTCTGCTGAGGAGGATTATCTAGTCACCAAGATAGTGGCAGTGGATGCTGATTCTGGACACAATGCCTGGCTCTCCTACCATCTAGTCCAAGCCACAGAGCCGGGCCTCTTCTCCATTGGATCTCATACTGGGGAGATCAGGACAACCAGAGCCTTTATGGAGAAAGATGCTGTGAAACAGAGGCTGGTGGTTGTGGTGAAGGACAATGGGCAGTCTCCTCTCTCAGCCTCCATCACCCTGAACCTGGTGTTTGCAGAGAACTTCCAGGAGGCCCTTCCAGAAATGAAAAACCAGGCTAGGGACTCCGAGATTCAGGATGATCTCCAGTTCTACCTAGTGTTGGCCTTAGCTGTGATCTCCTTCTTATTCCTCGTGACAGTGATTGTGGCCATTACAATGAAAGTCCGGAAATCAGGGAATCCACAATTCCTGCAGTGTTTTGGCCCTGTTCCACATTCGAAGGCAGGGGCCATCTTTCCCCCTAATTTTGAAGATGGGACTTTGCCTTATTCCTACCAGCTGTGCCTCTCCTCAGAGTCACAGAGGAATGAGTTTACCTTCATGGCACCCAAATTTCCGATGGCAAACAATCTTCTTTGTAGTGACAAATCTGAAGTGCCTTTCACAGGCAGTGGAGGAAATTTGAATTCTCAGATGGAAATTGTCGAAAAGGTAGGCTTCCTGTGTAAAATTTTGCATTGTCAACATTTAATTAGTATAACTAATATTTAAATGCTGGTTTCATATAGCAGATGACAGTGTCATTTATATTTTCAGACTTTTATTCATTGGAAATAAATTGTGTGTATGTCTTTGTGTTTTCAAGTCACTTTTCAATTTATGGTAATCCCATTCATTTTGTAGAGTTTTCTGCAGCAAAAAATACTCAGAGATTTTTTTTTTCAGTCTCTTATTCGGAAATGTAGCCTACAGCATCTGTTACTCGTTGGCAGTACTAACCAGAGCTGACCCTACTTAGCTTCCATGTTCTGATGGAATCTGGTGTCTTTAGGGTATTTAGACCCATGGAAATAAATAAATCTTTAATTTAATCTGGAATCAAATAGATAAGGCTTTCTTGATGTCAATGCTCCTACATTGTGCTTAATGTAAAATGTTAAATGTGTTGAATTCAGTAACTTCTAGCCAATGGAAGTATGTAATTCTGAGGTGCAAAACTTCTCTTCTTGAGATTGGAAGTTTAACGCAATCAAAAAGTGAGTTAGCTATTCTGCCTGCTTGCTTTATTGAATTCTCCAAACTTTTTATGTGTGTGGTAATTAGAGTTGTTTTTTAAAAAACACATTTTGAAAACACTACAAATAATGACAGGCTATTTGCCTTTAGTTATAACTTTATAACCGTATTATTATTATTATTATTATTATTATTATTATTATTATTATTATTTATGCTTTTAACCAAAAAAGAGAAGACATTAAAAGTGTGGAAACAATTTCCAAATACAAAAATTGAAAAAAGAGAAGAGAGAGGGGAGAAAGTGAAGGAAAAAGGGAAAAGGGGAAAAAACAGTTTGGCTTCCTTCTATTCTTCAGTGGTTGTAAAAAAAAATTGATCACAAATAACTGAGAAATCTACTACTACCCTGTGTCTACTTAGCCTTCTCATGAATGTTGTGCTTGAAATTATCGAGTCTATATTGAGATACTTAAAATAATACTAGACCAGTCCCAGTTTGTTTGTTTTTTTGGAAGGCCTTGATTTGGAGTGATCCAGTAAATTATTTTTTCTTGTTTTTATATATAACTTTATTCTTATATCCTGCCACCGTTTCCTCAAAGGGACTTGGGGTGGCTTATATGGGGACCAAGTCCAGCATAAAACGAGTTACAAAATAACATACTTAAAACATATAACATATAACAGTAAAATGTAATTCAAAACAATAAAACCAAAACAATAAAAACATATTTAAAAACCTCAACTGACATCATAACCAGTAGCCAGGAAATGTGGGCATGTTCAGCATTGATTGGGTAGGGCAAGGGCGTGTGCAACACAAAGCTGTAGGGTCGGGCCGGAAGTAAAGTGCTGGGAAATCAAAATCATAAGCTAGAGTTGTGCAGGTGCTAAATCATTATTCCAGACCCCTAAAGCTTGAAAAGTGAGCATGTTTAGATTTGATAGGGCAGGGCAAGTGCTTGTGCGGGGCTTTACTGTTTGTTCTTGCTCAAATGCTGGTTATTATATTTTAGAAACACTTGAAGCCTCAGTCTTTGGAGCCATCAAGACTAAACTCTTTCAGGCATTTGGAGCCTGGGTAGCTTTTTAGGAACGTAGTGCTACTGGCTTTCCCACTGGCAGGGAAGCAGCTCTAGCTATTTATTTTATTTTTGGACCAGTACAAGGATCCAGAAAAGGATAGGTAGCAGTAATAACAAGAAGACAAACATGATTGCATCAACAACAAAACTTTTCTTCCTGTTTCAAATGGCAGAGGGATTAGAATTAATGCCACTACCTCCTTTTCTTGTGTGAGCCTTCAATTTGTTATAAACAGAGGTAACTTGCAACCCGCAGCCACATGTGACAGAAAAATATAGAGGTGATCTGCTTGGGGATTTCATCAGAAGTAATAGCCATGATGGGAGTGCAGCTACAAACCCAAGCGCTTACAATCAATTTCATTTTTTTTAAGTAAGCTACTAGCATATAGTGAAAATGCATTTCAATTAGTTCTGTTTGTTGTTGTTTTAAAGGAATCTGATTTATCAACATTACTACGCAAATAATAATAACAAAAATTATCACAATCAGAAAAAAAAAAGATTTCCCGCTCTTCTAACTCAGGACCTTATTGTATGTGTCTCAGAAAATGGGTTCTCCTATGTTAACCCCATTTCAACTCAGATGGGAGCATGCCTGTCTAGCCCCTTGTCTTACTGTACAATTCCTCTTTAAATGTGCTTTGAGCATGTTGACCTTACTGGACATGCAGGTATATGACTCCTCCCAATCCGTGCTTTCCTGGCTTCACAATGTCCTTCTGTGTGTGTGTGTGTGTGTTTTAATATAGGTACTGCACAACTTCAATAATTCACAAATTTGAGACTGTGCACCCCCAAACCCTTGTTTTTTCACATTTTGTAAGTTCCAGTGTTTTTCATATTACATTTTTAAAGAAAATAAGCACTTTGAAATGTTATTGGTATTGCATTTACTTGGCACTTGGAAGGAGTACTTTAAGGCTTTTTCAGATAGGCAATCGTGTGCACAAGTGGGAAGTTCTAAAAATATATTGTTTTGAAAGAAAAGTAAACATTGAAGAGGGGAAATAGCTTGTTTCTACCTATTATTTAAAAGAAAGTGATCAGTACAAAAGGATCAGGAGACAGGATCCAATTTTTGCTTTGCAGCCTAGAAATAAATAACCTAACAATCAAGGGAGAAAGGTTTTTTTTCCCTTTGGTAGCCAGGAAGGACAGCCCAGAGTGGATGCCACATTTCACAAAACCAGGGGCTTTGTGAAAGACTGTGAAGTCTTCACCAAGTGCAGACTGTGGTGATAGTGGCAATTAGTAAGTTGAGGTAGTTCATATGAAGCACAATAAAAAGAGAAATGGAGGTCCATTATATATGTTCATATATAAGAATACTTTGATAGCAGCAGATAACAACAAAATATGTAACTCTAAGGTGGAATCTATCCAAACACCCAGTGATCACAACATACCCATATTTTTAAAAGTCAGTGTAAAATTTTAAGGGGTTTGAATTTTTCCAGATTTTGCAAACTGGGAGAAGTACATAAAAATAATATTTGAAATTATTAGACATGCATTATAAAATGTGTGGAAAAATACTTTAACCATAAATTTGATGTCCTTTGTTGAGAATGGTGACTACAGTCTGTTCCCCAGTCTGTTTATATGGATGGATGGATGGATGGATGGATGGATGGATGGATGGGAGGGAAAGAAAGCTGAATTGCCATTGACATTTAGAGGTGAAGAGGAGTAAAAATAATGGATAAAGTGGAACGAAACTGTGCTGTTATTCATGTGGCTTCCTGTAAATCCATTGTCGTTTTCGCTTTGGTTTTCATTCAATCGTGATTATATTTGCTAACTGTATTTGCAAATTGTTGATTTATTCTAGAAAATCAATCCCTTTGATGTACCTGGTATACTCTATTCTGTTCAATTCTACTCTTAGTGGTTGCTTAACACGCTTTTCATTTTCCTCCTTTTTTGAACTGTCTTCTCTTCCATTATAAATAGTTCTTATAACATGGCAGTGCGGTTTTTACTATATACTTTGAACACACTAGGATTAGACCATTTTCATAAATGGTGGAGTATCCTATTATAGATCCTGCTGTACTCCCATTCTCAGAGGTAGCATCAAAACAATTGAACCACCCACATTATAATCCTGACTTCTCTGTAATGGCACATACCTAAAATCACTTCATAAAAATGAGTTACTATAAATACACTTTATCAGGTGCAGCAGAACCCTACAAAGCCTATGACGTTGCTTTCTTTTTTTTTTCACTCTGTGTTGCCAATGGTTTTTTGTGCTTATGAATATGGATTTAGGAGTAATCACTGTCGTAAACTGAAAGGGTACATAAAGGAAGCATAGGTTGTTTCTCTCATTTTGGAATATGACTCCCCCCTCGGGGATGAGAAGGGTGGGGTAGAAATATAGGAAATAAATAAATAAATACCACAAGTATGTGACAGGATGTCACTACCATCTAAAACTGCATCTCTACATTAACAGAAAACTTTTTTGGTGATTTTCCCTCCTGCCATTCCAAATAATTTATCTCTTTTTCAGTATTGTTACAGTAAGTTGTAGCAGGATCAAGTGTGTGTTAAAGAAAAACCTTATGATGTTCATTATTACGTGCAGTTGGTAATGTAGGTCAGCTAGCATTTTGGGGGCGCACCCGGTGGGGTATAACTGTATGGATTTTAAAATACAATTTAAAATACAGTTTGGAGAAGCAATACGCTACTCTGAGGAAGAGAAGCAATATACTGTAATGCTGCTATTCTCTAACAGTGATGCTCTTTGTTATGGTGGAATAGCTATTTACTCAAGATTTATGTTTTGCTCTCTCATATGAATGAAGATGAAGAAGCCTTATTCTGTGTTACTTACAAGGACTATGTAAGTTTTTTGCTCTGTTTGATTTTATATGCAACACTGCAAGTTTATGCCTCTGCTGATAAGAGTAAAGTTTTTTTCTGTTCCTTTTTCCTCTTACCATGTGTCCTTTGGATGGGACTTGGCTAAATACGTGTGCAACATGTATGTCATACTATGATAGCCTTTTAGGGAAATCAAAAGGCCTCTTATGCCATAAATCATATTGTAAGTCTCCTTCAGGCTACATAATTCATACCACGATCTTATCCCACAAAATCCTGCAATGTTTTGTGAGGCATTGAAATCCTCTTGAATAGAACTCCATTACAAATCTCAGGAGGTAGTCAACACAGCTGAAATGGCTTTAGCTGTGTCGTGTAATATGAAAGAGACCCGTTATATATTCTATATTTAAAGCAGTCTTGGTAGAGTCATCCATAATTTTTTCATGAAAACATCAAAGGAAAGATATTTTACAGGGTTTACCAAAGAGCTTATTCCATGGCTGCATTTTCTCCACTGAAGTATTATCACCAATCCTTGTTTCCACAACAAGCCATTTTTTTCAAAATCCAATTTTTACAGGGACAGAAAGTGAGGTGAAATCTTCTGAACAGGGGCACAGGTAGCAAAACAAATGCCACAAGGGTGTTAACCCTTTCCTATATGCTACCCAAATCTCGTGTGTGTGTGTGTGTGACTGGAGTTACACTTTTAAACTGCATCTTTTCCGACTCACAAACAAATTCAACTTATGAACAAACCTACAGGCGCTGTCCTGTTCATAACAGGAGACTGCTGTAGTCAAAATATAGGGTTTACTATTATCAATTAGTTGATTATACATTTTTCTCAAGATGGGATTGAGAATTTTGCTTTAAATTTTATCAGTGAATATTATCATATCATAGAAGGTACAAATGATACATGTGGTTAAGCAGATAAATGCCTGATACGTTTTGAGATTATAATTGGGGATACCCTCAAAGTCAAAGCAGAAATCACTAATATCAGTAATGGGAAAAACCAGCAACAGATAATACCGAATCCTAAGTTTTTCTACTGTGAGGTTCATGATCCTGGTTATGCACAAGTTCACAAAAATTTAACACCAATAGCTATTTTTCTCAAATGACAAGGTAGTAATTTACAGACAAGGTAAGTGCTAAGAAAAAAAAAACATTTGGATCATTAACATGGAGATGTACATCTCCTGAAGTCCTTAGCATATGAGGCAAAAAATAGCACCAGAACCAGTACAGTGCCTGTTAACCTTATTGCCCTCATTGCTAAAGACAATCTACGCATTGTTCAGCCAATGAAACTATCAACAGCACTGAGAAAATAACATTTTCAGGACCATTGTGATTACATTAAAAGTCATTGATTCAGCAAAGGAATCAACCAAGAAATAAAATATTTCCTAAAAATGAAGAGTTTCCTAAATATTCTACCTGGATTCAGACATAGCACTTTATGATAGTGATATTCAAGTCATTGATGGGGGAAAACTATTGAATAATGTCCCAAATTTCACTCATCCTCTGTGTGTTCTTCTGCAGGAACTGCAATACAGTGAGCCACTGATATCCCCTGGGATTTGATTCCAGGGCCCACCAATGGATACGAAAATCTGTGGATGATTAATTCCCATTATATACAGTGGTGTAGCAAAAATTATGACTGTTATATAAAATATCAAAATCAAGGTTTGCTTTTTTAGAATTATAGTATTTTTGAAATATTTTCAATCTGTGGATGGTAGAACCTGCGGATATAGGAAGCCTACTTTTAAATATGAAGATGAAGATTCATCAGAGAATCTGTAAGTCCTTTTTTCATTCTAACAATTACATCTTCAATTAATGAAATAATTCAGCATCACAATTTAACAAGGGTTTTTTGGCTATGAGGATAAAAGTTCCTACAACATCACCATGAAGCATGGGATTTCCTTACTTTGTACTATAATTACTATCCCTGTCCTGATTTTTGACACTGGTGATAACCTCCTTCCTTCTCACAGTCATCTCACAGTCTTTTACATTGTTGGAAATAATCAAATACATTCTCCATTCTCTTATTCTCAAAACAAACAGTCCACTTACAGAATGCCAATAATCTATCCCATTTTGATGACCAGATGAAAGGCTCCCTTCTCTTCTCTCATCTCTAAGCTGATCTATATCTTAATATCATTTTATTATGAATAACACGAGAATTTAAGGTTGTTTAAGGTCACTCAGGTGGTTGTGGTATAAGCAGATCCTGGACAAAATGCCCAGTTCATCTGCAAGCTGACTAGGGCCTCAGAGTCAAGGCACTTCACACTGGAGATATCAGGTCACCTTGGTTCTTTCTTGAGAAGAACCACATCAAGCAAAGTCTGGTGGCATTATTCAAAGTTTGTGGGCACCATCTCAATCCTGTTCACTATGGTGCTGGCTGACAATATTTCAGACATACTACCTGATTTAGGCATTATCTAAACTCCCACAGATTCTCAATAAGATCTCACCATCTGCCTGATGATTGCAATAGGTTTTCTTCCTTGACTCTTTTTTACCTTCCTCCTTATACCTGAACTTAGATGTCTAATGTAGAAAATTGTTCCTTACAGTTAATGAGTATCAATTGCGTACCAGCTTTCCTTTATCTGTCATTATTTTCACTGATAATGGCTGGAGGAAGAACAGTGTCTTATACGAAGTCCAGTCAACAGACATAGGACTCAGTCATACTTCTCAGAGTTTTATGTCTAAAGCAAAATCCCATTAGGGTATTGCTTAGAGAATTCAAATCTGTATTATTTAGTTTATGATTTAGATCTCACATCTAAGTTGGACTTAAATAAGATTAATGTTAGGGAAATGCTTTGACACATTGGCATCCTCTGGTGTTCTGTATGTATCTTCAGTTAACTTGTGGATGGGTTGTTGTAGGTTTTTTGGGCTATATGGCCATGTTCTAGAAGCATTCTCTCCTGACGTTTTGCAGAGGTTGACCTCATAACCTCTGAGGATGCTTGCCATAGATGCAGGAGAAACATCAGGAGAGAATGCTTCTAGAACATGGCCATATAGCCCAAAAAAACCTACAACAACCCAGTAATTCCAGCCATGAAAGCCGACAATAACTGGTGGATATTTTTTAGCAGAAAGTTTCATTCCTTGTTTAAAAAACTACTCCATTGATGTGTAGCACTCGTATGAAAGAATCCACAGCTTTTGGGAGAAGTGGTTTAGGATGTTTCCCATTACTATTTAATCCATTAAAATTGAGTTCTTATATTGTGACATTGCAAGGTAGCTATGTTGCCAAAAAACTCATATATTATTTTTCATATAGGTTTATCAAAGTAAAGCAACATTTAAAAGTGAAAATGTAAGGAAGAGAATAATGTCTGGTTCAGACAAAGCAAAATATTACAACTTTTAACTGTTTTTGCTTTGAGAAAATAATATTTGAGTGATATTTTGTGGGGACATTTTAAAGCAGGAGGGTTGAGGAAAGAACAGAGTCTCAATACTGTAATAATCATCCAATTTAATCTAGCACCTGTTTGAAACTTATATATAAATTTTATATTATTATTAGTTGTATGGTAGACATTTTAACATGATGTATCCGAAAATACTTCTTGCTGGGATGCACAGAAAAAAGGTAAAGGGAAATTGAGGCAATGCCTCCAGTTAATTAACAGAGGCAGTTTCTTGCAGTTCTCCAGTTGCGTCTCACAGTGCCGCTGTTGGCCAATGAGGAAATCAGAGAGGGACTAGGGATCCACATGCTCCCTGCTGTTGGATTGCTCCACATCAGCTGCAAATCAGTGAAGCGGACTGTCTGCTGTAGCGAAAAAGAAGAAAGCAGTGTGATACTGGAAAATTAAGAAGAAAGAGAAGATCCTAGATTGCTGAGTTCTTAGGAAATTTTAATCCCATCTGCTGAGGAAAGCAAGCAGAAAAATGAAGGCAGAGATGGAAACTATTAAACCATCCAGAAGGTACAATTTACTTCTCTTCTTAATGTCTTTTTTCTGTTGGGTCACTTCAGAGCCAGTTCATTATTCCATCCCTGAGGAGATGGCAAAGGGCTCTTTGGTGGGAAATCTTGCCAAAGATTTGGGACTCAGTCTCAGAGAATTGAGGAACAGAAACCTGCACATCCTTTCTGAAGGTAAACCATATTTCACTATCAATGGAGAGAATGGAAATTTATATGTCAATGACAGATTAGATCGTGAAGAAATATGTGGAAAAAGCACACACTGCCTCATACATTTTGAAGCTGTGGTTGAAAATCCTTTGAATATTTTCCATATAAGTGTAGCAATCCAGGACATTAATGATAATACTCCACAATTCTTAAAGGGCAATATCAGACTTGAAATAATTGAATCCACATTACCAGGTACTAGATTTCCTATTGGAAAAGCTGAAGATCCTGACATAGGAAAGAACTCCCTCCAGAATTATGAATTAAGCTCAAATCAATTTTTCAAATTGGAAGTTAAAAACAGTCAAGTTGAACTTGTGCTACAGAAATCACTTGATCGAGAAAGCGAGCAATCCCTCCAATTGATCCTTACAGCTGTGGATGGAGGTGATCCCCCCAAAACTGGATCTGTTCAGATATTGATTAATGTTACTGATGCAAATGACAATCCACCTATCTTCAAAGAAGAAGTGTATAAGGCCAGTATTGTTGAAAGTGTTCCTATTGGATCCCTTCTGCTCCAAGTTGCAGCCTTAGACAAAGATGATGGTGTAAATGCTCAAATTGAATATCATTTCAGTAGCATTTCAACAACAACCCAAAAGAAATTCAGGCTAGACCCACACAGTGGAAAAATTACCATTAAGGAAAATCTTGATTTTGAGGAAACTGATACATATACTATGTCAGTGGAAGCAAGAGATGGAGGAGGCTTAGTGGCTCACTGCAAAATTGATGTAACAATACTGGATGTGAATGACAATGTCCCCGAAATGAATATTGCTTCCTTGTCTAATCCAATTCCCGAAGATTCTGTTCCTGGAACAGTAATTGCGCTTATCAATGTAAAGGATAGAGATTCTGGAGCAAATGGGGAAATCCTATGTTCCTTACAAGGTAACTGGCCCTTCAAAATGGTATCCTCCTCTAACAATTACTACAAGCTCATCACAGATGGCCTTCTGGACAGAGAGAGAAAACCAGAATATAACATCACAATTACTGTCACTGACAAAGGTACCCCACCTCTCTCCTCAAACAAAACCATCTCTCTCCAGATTTCAGATATCAATGACAATTCTCCTGCCTTTGAAGAAAAGACCTACAACGTTTTTGTGCCAGAAAACAATCCTTCAGGAGCCTCCATTTTCACAGTTAAAGCCTCTGACCCAGATCTGGGCCGCAATGCACAGGTTACTTACTCCATGCTCAACAGCAACATTGATGAGCTGCCTCTCTCCTCCTTTGTCTCTATTAACTCTGAGACTGGGACAATCTATGCACAACGTTCCTTTGACTATGAGCAATTCAGGCAGTTCCAGATTCAAATAAAGGCCCAGGATGGTGGGTCTCCTCCTCTCAGCAGCAACACCACTGTGTTGGTTTTTATTTTGGATGAGAATGACAATAGTCCTCGGGTTCTGTATCCTTTCCCACCCGCTGATGGTTCAGCCTTGTTTGAGGTAGTTCCTCACTCAGCCGAACCAGGCTATTTAGTGACCAAAGTGGTGGCAGTGGATGCTGACGCAGGGCACAATGCCTGGCTCTCATACCAACTGCTTCAAGCCAGTGAACCTGCACTTTTCACTATTGGATCACGCACCGGCGAGATCAGAACATCACGGGTCCTTGTGGAGAAAGATGTTGTGAAACACAAGCTGGTCATCTTGGTTAAGGACAATGGGAAGTCTCCACTCTCAGCCACAGTGATACTGAACCTTGTAGTTGCAGAGAACTTCCAAGAGGCGCTTCCAGAAATGAGTAATCGATCCAGTGCCTCGGAGCAACAATCTGAGGTCCAGTTTTATTTGGTGCTGGCTTTAGCGTTGATTTCATTTTTCTTCCTCCTCTCAGTCATTTTGGTCATTGTAATAAAACTTCGGCAATCCAGGAATCCCAAATCATTCCAATGTTTTGATCCTAATACTTTTTCTAAGACACATGTTGTATTTCCCCCAAACTATGAAGACGGAACTTTACCTTATTCCTACCAACTCCGTTTATCCTCTGCATTGAAGAGAGAGGTCATCTCTTTACCAAAACCCAACATCCAGGTTGCAGAAAACTTACTTGATGGTGATAATTCTGAGCTGGTACTTGTGGATAGCAACTGTGAGAATTTCAGTTCAGAAATGGAAGTTGGTGATAAGGTAAGCTTTGCATTTGAAAGCAGTGGCATTGCATCACATATTTTCTAGTTAGTGATATGGTAAACTATAACTTAAAAAGGAGTTGGTCTTCTATTTAGGCACTTCTTTTCTTAGGCTGGAGGGTCCAATTTCTGGGCTTGTTTGAAAATCATGTCACTGATTGACCACATGCATCCTTGAATCCTGGGGACTGATACTTAAGTTCTAAAATTCACTCGGCTGTTCTTCTCAGTGTGAAAGTGACCTATCTACATTACCCTAGCCATTGAGCAAACTAAATTTTTCTGGTTTTATTGAGCAAGGCAAAAATATAGAGTCAGGAGAATCTTTCAGAAGGAGGAAGGCGACAGGTGCAAACTATACTCCCATTCTTCTCCTCAAAATGACTGTTGTTTTTCTCTAAGTAAGCCTTAATTTTTTTTAAAAAAAACATTATTTCCGAGATGTACTTAAAAAGTTCCATAGTTACAGAGGAATAATTTAAAAGGAAAAGTTTACAGCTGTGGGCCTTTATACATTGAATAATGTTATTTTTTAAAAAAAAACTAAAGTGCCTCTCAGACCCTACTTCCCCTCAACAGAGCTGTCTGCCTCCTGGACATTGATGGTGGAGTCAGGAAGAATGGTTGTTGATCTGATTCTGAAAGCAGAAGCCAATATTAGCAGGAAAACCTGGCCCAAATAAAAGATTACATTACATGGAAGCACTAATAAGTTAAAATACAGTAGTATGTACTTTTTGTGAAGAAATCTAGAATATGGGCAGTTCCCAGGTTCTGTAGGTTTGTTTTTAAGTTGAGTTTGTATGTAAGTTGGAACAGGTACATTTTTAAGTCTAACAACAGCCAAGTTTTGGATAGCATAGGAAAGACTTAACACCCCTGTGGTGTTTGTCTTGCTGTCTCTGCCCCTGTTCAGAAGATTTCACCTCACTTTCTGTCCCTGTGTTAATTGGATTTTGAAAAAATTGGCTTGTAGAAACAAGGATTGATGATAAAGATTCAGTGGAGACACTTTTTTCCCATGATAACCCTTTCAGGGCTGAATTTCCTTTCCTAGGGGTAGATTTCTTTCACTTCCTGTTGTCTCACCCCCCGTTCTTAACTAAGTATTGTTTGTAAGTTGGATGTCTGTAACTCAGGGATTGCCTGGATAAGGTGGGAATTGATGCTGGCAGGTCAGTTAGAACATTGCATACCTCAAAAGTGAGCCAGATGTTACAGTGATGTGGGGACACCCTTATGTTGTTTTGCTGCAGGCTTCTGGTTATGTATAATGTGTATTTAATGGTAATAGGAGATATCCTTTACATTGTTTGCTAGAAATAAGACAGGATTTAAAGACATCAAGACTCTTTGCTTAAATTTGTTCAGTAGTATCTCCCTGGGTTTCCAAAATGGTTTTAATGTGACATGGAGATCAAATATTCAGAGTCTTAAAGGTTCACTGGGTAAATCCAAAACAGCATGCAGGCAAGCACCATGTTGAATCTTGGTCACACTATTTTCAATGCAATGCACCAGGAGTAGAAATGTAAAAGTTGGCTGTAATGACTCCTTAAAGAAAGAAAAACACTTTCCCATGTGTGAAGTATTCTCTATTTTACATAGTCTGTCATTCATTGTAGGGTGTTCTCATAAAATCAAGATAATGCCGGTAAGGCATTACATAGTATGGTCCATATGGTTGTTGTTTTCCTTAATCTTTATTCTTCTTTCTGTACCTGCATCTGCAAAAAAGCATGTTTGTGTCAATGACATCTCAAAATATTATCTGATCTCTAAACACTTTTCTACACATTTTATTTGTGAACTGTCAAGACAACAATAATAGGAGATTCTGCTGTTTTTAAAGTTCCTCATTATGGTAATTTAGAAATGCCCATCAGGAGTCTGTGAAACAGATGTAAGCACAACCTCTTTAAGAAAGCCTTTGATGAAAGTAGAGGGAATGTAATATTTGGTTATTTGTAATATTTCACTAGGATGAGTTCTTTCATGATTAGTTCAAGATTCAAATATAAGATATTACACCAGATAACATGGTGGAACAAATATAAAAATCTAATTGTTTCAGCTGTCTTTGATAAATCATTTTAGTTATTCTGCGGGGGGGGGGGGGGGGGGCAAAACCCACTAAATGGCAAGTATGAAAGTCAAAAGTACCTGATTCTGTCCAACTTCTTTTTTTTGGTTTCTCAATCTTGCAAACTTTACTATTTGAAGTCCAGAATATTGTACAGCAACAATTCTGTAGTCAGCAGAAAGCTGATTCTTTCACAGAGGTCCTGTCCTAGCCATGCTGGGTGGAATTTGTGGCAGCTGTTCTTGGGGATGGGAGGTGGGGGTGGTGACAAAACACTAAGAGGAGGAGTGTTACATTCTGTAGAGATAATATTGAGAATGGAGATGACAACAAAGATCTTTGCCAGATCAGATGTCCCTATACGAACCAGCCAAGACCCTGAGATCCTCAGGGGAGGCCCTTCTCTTGGTTCCACCAACATTGGAAGCTCAGTTGGTGGGAATGTGAAAGAGGACCTTCCCGGTGGTTGCCCCTCAACTCTGGAACTCTCTTCTTCCCAAGGAAACCAGAATGGCCCCTTCTCTGTTGTCCTTCCAGCAACAGGCTAAAATCTTCTCATGCAGGCAGGCTTTTGGAGAGAAAAGTTTTAAGACCGAACCAGGTGGTTTTTGTTTTATATAGTTTTTTTAATGGTTTTAATGATTTCACTGGTTTTAACTATGTCTTTCTAATAAGTTCCATATTTAATTTTATTTTAATGTTTATACGCTTTAGGTTTTAGATTACACATTGTGTGATTTTTAGTGTTCACCACTAAGTCTACTCTGAGAGAGAGAAAATTGGGTATAAATACTATAAATAATAATAATAAATAAAATCTCCAACTAACAAATAATTTATATGATCACTACCGCATTGTGCATGCATGGCTTTAAAGCTTCTTGTCACCTATTGATAAATTTAGTCAAAATGTTACAAGAAAATACTGAGACACAGTCCACAAGTGGAAATATTAAGAAAACAAATGTATAAATTGAAATAATTTTGGTGTTTCTTCATAATATGATCCATGGAAAAAGTGGTGACATATCACTCGCAAACTATTCGAAATAGCTGCTCATCACAGCAGTTAAGATGAAATAATTGTATTGAATAACATGTCGACATACTTTTCCATCAATATGTCCAGATGCTGGATCTTGTAGTTATGCCCATAATAATTAGATGAGGAAGTAGCAAATGAATGACATGAAATCACCATTGCAAAAATCCAGAATTCCTGCCTGTGCAGGGCAAGATTGAAGCTCTGAGTGCCACTATTGTGTCAGGCACTGAGATCAATCATGCCTAGCTCCAATGATCATACAGAAGCAAAGTAGCTTCAAAATTTAGCAACCTGTGATGTAAAATTATTCTGGCCGCTTCCACACTGCCTTATATCCCAGGATCTGATCCCAAATGATTTGCTTTAAACTGGATTATATGAGTCTCCACTGCCAGATAATCTGAGATAAGAAGATAATCTGGGATCAGATCTTGGGATATAGGGGCAGTGTGGAAAGGGCCCCAGTCTGATCAAAGATGATTTTGTTTGTCTGTTCATTCAACCAAAATGCAGGATATACATATGTAGATATACAGGCAACACAGAGTAGAGAAGAGGTTTTCATGGCACAAATGCAGCAATGAAATATGGAAAACAATTCTTTAAAAAGTTATTCAGTTTCTCAGAATAAACATTCAATATCTCTCATTGATAACACAACTGAAGTGATGGACTTGATATAAAAGATATAGAGAAGAATGCATACTGTTTCCAAAGGTAGGTCTAAGAATCTTCCTCTGAATTTCAAAAGTACCCATCTGTATACCACAGAATGGACAGAGAGGAGTTCTGTGGCCAAGCAAAGAAGTGCATAATGAATTTTGAGAATATACATGAAATCTCAATGAATAATTAATTTTGAGAATATACATGAAAACTCAATGAATACATATCTCACAGAAAGAACAATATTAAAGATAGTGAAAATAATAGTCACCAGGGAGTGAAGAACAGCTCCATTGCCCATGAGGCATAAGGTTTTGTCTTGGAAACCAATTCTCTCCACTATTACAAAGTTGGGATAAATAGTTATTTTTTACTCTGAATATGCTATATTAATGCTACAGAGTCTCTCAACCATGAAGAAGAAGCCGCTGACCATCTGGTCCTGACAACATATGGGGAAGGCCCCAGGGAATTCCAGGAGTACAAATATTCACATTGTAGTTCTTGATATATATGACAAAAAATTGAATTGACAAGCTTCCTTCTATAGTTGACTATCAAAATTGGACCCAGAAGATCCTGAGCGATTACCGTAAAAACTGTTGACATGTACAAAGGTACTAACAAAGTCAATCAGAAAGTATCTGAAAGTAACTCAAAAGTATCCCAGATACCCCATCTCCATTCAATCACAGAAGCTTTTGTGAGAGGCTTGGACTTTGGAAAGTCTAGTCAATAGGAAACTGAAATCAAAATAACCTATTTGATATATCTATCTGGCATACTAAAAATGGTAATTGCTAACTTCCTTATGTGTATGAGCATGATTTTGAATTAGCCACAGCTTTCCTTATTGCTTCACTGTCAGAAATCCCTCAAAAGGGTGAGATGCAGCTTGCCTAAAATGTGCAAAACAAAGATTCAAGAGATGGTGGGGAAACTATATGATCAGTTTGAAGTGACCATTATTATTATTGTTATTATTATTATTATTATTATTATTATTATTATGTGTTGCTAGTTGGAAATCTTAGTTGAACATGGTTGCGTACTCCATAACCATCAGAGTCAGAGACCAATGAACTGGACAATTTTCTTCTATCATTACTCATCATCAAATCTGAGCAATCTTTTCCCAGTCATCCAGTGACTCATTCCTTATGGTAAGTAGTGAAAGTAAAACAGTGGGCCAAACTGGGAACAAAACTCAGCAATAACTTGTTCTAGTCACATAGGTCACGTACGTAATGTTGATAATTTTACTAAATCGTGTAAGCTTCCCTCTCCACTGTTCTCTCTACTGCAGTAGACATGGCTCATCTAATCTCTCAGTTTAATTACCTGGTCACTAAGTGGATGCAGATCCTGTTCCTATTTTATAGGAATGGTGAGCTATGTTCACAAATAATAATAATAATAATAATAATAATAATAATAATAATAATAATAATATCAACTTTATTCTTATACCCCGCCATCATCTCCTTGAAGGGACTTGGGTGGCTTACATCTGGGACAAAGTGTCCACAAGACATAAAAACAAAAAACAATCAATTAAAACACAAACACCATGTGTATTACATACAGATCTGACTCTCAGAAATTCTGCTACCATACCAAGAAACAGTTTAAAAGATGGTGTGAGAGCTGAGTATTGCTCTCATCTATTTCTTTCGTTCCACTTCATATTTTCTGTCTTAACTATCCACACACAATTCAAAAGAAATTAGGTTTATAAATCCTGAGAATAAACATTTAATGGAGACATTACAAGAATATTCAATTAAGTTGTGTGCTTATTGGCCAATTTTAGTAGGATATTTCAAAGCATAATTTTGTAAACAAGCCTTTTCCTGATATTTTGCTTACAAAAACCTGTTCTCTATCTTTAGCCTATGTCTACATTTGAGTTACAAGGCCAAAAACCAAATAAATCCTCAGAATATACATGCAAGATCCTGGGAAATTGTGCGGATTTAGAAATAGATACTTAAGGAAATATATACTTCGGATCCCGAGTCATTGTATATTTGAGAATGCTTCCTACATTCATTATATGTTTACTCAAACCTATGGTTATTTTAATATATTTATTTCTCCATTTATCTGTTTAATTGAACTATAAAATGTACACGCACGAAAGAATAACTGTATACACACTGCATCCATGTTGTACAAAGCTTTGCTGCTTAGCCACCAGAACTCTATTAAGACGTTGATCCACTGGATGCAGTTTTCCTGCTGAAACTCAGAGTGCCGCTGTTGGCCAATGTGGGAGAAGGAGAGAAGGAAGGGATCCATTCACTTTTCCTGTGATCGTGCCACAATTATTGAGTTAAGTTCTGCAAATCTAATAGAAGACAGAATCGTAGGACAAGAGGAGAGCATCCAATCAAAAAACGTTATCCCATTAAAAGAGCATGAAGGAGTGATGCTTGTTTCTGATAACAACTTATTGCAGCCTGAAAGAAACTTGACAACACAAATCAGCAAAAAAAGAATGCAAACAAAGAAGCCGAGGAAATGAAGACCACACTGAGTTGGAGCAGCCAGCCATTTGGGCGGCAAGTACAGCTTTCCTTGTTAATCTCTTTGTTCTGCCTGGCATTCTCAGAAGAGGTTTCGTATTCAGTTCCTGAGGAAAGGGAGAAGGGCTTTCTTGTGGGGTCTCTTGCTAAGGATTTGGGTCTAAACAAGAGAGATTTATCAAAGAGGAAGCTCCGACTTGTCTCTGCAGCCAATGCACAATTCTTTGCTGTGAATGGGGAGCGTGGAGATTTCTTTGTAAGGGACAGAATAGATCGAGAAGAGCTGTGTGGGAAATCTCCACATTGTGTCCTTAACTTTGAAATTGTGGTTGAAAACCCTCTGAACATTTTTCATATAACTGTCACCATAGAAGATATTAATGATAATGCACCTAATTTTTTAAAAGATTATATCAGGCTGGAAATAAGCGAATCCAGTCCAATTGGAGCCATATTTCCTCTTGGAGGTGCTGAAGATCCTGATGTTGGGGTAAATTCTCTTCAGAATTACCAATTGAGCTCTAATGAGTACTTTACCTTGGATGTTAAAGAAAGTCCAGATGGAAATAAATACCCAGTTTTAATCCAAAGAAAACCACTGGACCGGGAAAGTGAACATAGCCTCCATTTAATCCTTACAGGCCTAGATGGGGGTGAGCCATTTAAAACTGGCACAGCTCAAATATGGATTAACATTACTGATGCCAATGACAATCCACCCATTTTCACCCAGGAAACCTACAAATCCAGCCTAAAGGAAACAGTATCCAAGGGAACTTTGGTGACACAGGTGAAAGCTACTGATGCAGATTATGGTACTAATGGACAAATCAGCTACAGTTTTAGCAATATCCCTGCTAAAGCCAGTTTGAAATTTAGCCTGGATCCAGAAAGTGGAATTATTTCCATTCGGGAGCCTTTGGACTTTGAAGAATCCACAAGCTATATGATGTTAGTGGAGGCCAGGGATGGTGGTGGACTATTAGCACACTGTAAAGTTGAGGTTGATGTTCTTGATGAAAATGACAATGCTCCAGAGATTTCACTAACATCTGTATTTAGTCCCATTCCTGAGGACTCCCTCCCAGGAACCGTTATTGCTTTAATCAGTGTTGCTGATAGAGATGAAGGAGAAAGTGGGAAGACTGTTTGCTATATACAAAACAATTTGCCTTTTAAAATTCTGTCCTCATCTAACACTTACTACAAGCTCCTCACAGATGGTCCCCTGGACAGAGAAAAGCACTCGGAGTATAATATCTCAATCACAGCCACTGACAAAGGCACCCCTTCTCTTTCCACTCAAAAAACCATCACAGTGTACATTTCAGATGTCAATGACAATTCTCCAACTTTTGAAGAATCAACTTACCATGTCTTTGTATCAGAAAACAATCCATCAGGAGCTTCCATTTATACAATCAAAGCCTCAGACCCAGATCTGGACCACAATGGACAGGTCACATACTCCATCCTCAACAGCAACATTGATGAGCTACCTCTCTCCTCTTTTGTCTCCATTAACTCTGAGACTGGGACAATCTATGCACAACGTTCCTTTGACTATGAGCAATTCAGGGAATTCCATATTCAAGTGAAGGCACAGGATGGTGGGTCCCCTTCTCTCAGCAGCAGTGTCACGGTGCAGGTGTTCATTCTGGATCAGAATGATAACAGTCCTCGGATCCTGTATCCTTTATTAGACACTGATGGCTCAGCCCTATTTGAGATGGTGCCTCGGTCTTCTGAGTCAGGCTATTTAGTGACCAAAGTGGTGGCAGTGGATGCTGATTCTGGACACAATGCCTGGCTCTCCTATCAGCAGCTTCAGACTGTTGAGCCAACACTTTTCAGCATTGGGCTTCATACCGGTGAAATCAAGATAGCCCGGGCCTTTACAGAAAAAGATGCTGTGAAGCAAAAGCTGACCATTTTAGTGAAGGATAATGGAAATCCATCTCTTTCAGCTACTGTAACTCTGAATCTGGTGTTTGCTGAGAACTTCCAAGAGGCACTTCCAGAGATGAACAAGCTACCCAATGACTCAGAATATCAGTCTGACATGAATACAATTTTGATAATAGCCTTAGCTTTGATCTCGTTTCTCTTCCTTTTGACTGCCATAGCTGTTTTAATACTGAAATGTTGGAGACAGAGAAATCGAGCAGTGTTGGGTTCCTATAATACTGAATTATACTCTAGCCTGGGACACAAATTTTCCTGCAATTACAGTAATGGGACATTGCCACTGCCATACTCCTATGAAGTATGCTTAGCCTCCAAGTCAGTTCCAAATGTGTTTGCCTTCCCAAAATCAAACCAGTTGACAGTCACAGATAATCCCATTACTACTGATGATTCAGGAATTGGGAATGAATTTCTGGGTGAAAATCTCAGCAGTGATGACAACGCTCAGGTGAGAACCATGGTATAGTTTACATTTTCATATTTCTGTTGCTTTCTGTTCAGAATGGAGAAGCTGGACATTGTGGTGTTGAAATCCTCACTTCATCTACATTTGAAAACCACTAAAGCAATAGATTTCATTTTAAAAATAATAAATAAATGAAAATTGGATGTTTATAGCACATAGTGTATAATCACCTGCATGCAAATTGCATGAATATTTCCAAATAATATGGAAGATTTTCTATAAGACATTATAGTTTTAGGAAAACTGATAACCTTGAACTTTAATTCATGGGAGCATACTCTTTGCTTCTCATGGGTAAATAGGGAAATCATCCTATTACAAGTAACGAGTCTTCTGAGTAGTATATGCTGGTTTTGTCTGCCCTCTGTTGGTCAGATCTTATAATACAGTCTTGAACAAAATACAATTCGCCAAGAAAAAGCAACTGGGAAAACATTGTATTGTACTGTAATACATTGTTCTACCAGTTTTGTTGTTTTTTTGGGTTTTTTGGAAAATTATATTCTGTTTAGTTTTCTTATAACAGAAATCATAATGTTTAGTATAATGAAATTAGTTTACTTTCTTTTTGATTTTACATTTCTTATCTTGCATGATTACATTATATTTAGCAAACAGAACTGCAAAAAAATGGTGATACATAATAATAACAGAATCAAAAAATTAAATTGTCTATTTCCCCTATCAAACTCCCAGTTTGGATCAGGAAGGATATCTCAGAGCTGTTGTCCTAAACATGATCCAAATACTGAACTGACCGTTGTGTGATTACATTTTGATTTTTTCTCCATTTGATTGAATTCAACAGGTAAATAGACATCTGGAATTTAGAGCGTGCATTCTCTCACTGATAGCCATCTAGCAACAAATAAAAATATATTAGTAGAAACATAGCATCATATAGTTGGAAAGAACTGAAAAAGCCGTCTAGGGGCCCTTCCACACACCCCTATATCTCAGAAGATCAAGGCAAAAAATTCCACAATATCTGCTTTGACCTGGGTTATCTGAGTCCATACTCAGATAATGTGGGATTTCCTACCTTGATATTCTGGGATATAGGGCTGTGTGGAAGGGCCCTAGGTTACCTCTTGTCATGCAGGAATCCACAGTTGAAGTACTGATGAGTTTCTTTAAAGCAGAGTTTTCCAAGCATTTCATGTTGGTGACATGTTTTCTATGTAAGACATACATTTATTTACTGTCAGTGACCAGCACCAAGAAATGTACAAACGTCAGAATAAGAACATATGCATTTAGGCATTGAGAAACATGACATGTTTTAGACATGCTTCATTTCATGGAACAGTAATTCAGTTTTACTAGCAAACTGGAGATTAGATCAAACCCATATAAGAGACACAAACATTAATTCTAATAAGGAAATGTATGGGAGCACAATATATATCGTTAAAACCTTTCAAGTTCTGATATGATTTGTAAGAAAATAACATACATTTCTAATTTTTTGGTCATTTCTCATTATGTTCACGCAACACACCTACACACTACAACCAACAATATAATATGTCGCAACACACAGGTTAGAAAGCTCTGCTTGAATGTCTTCCAAAGAAAGCAAGTCACTTTCCAAATTCAGAACATTCTTCTAAAATGGTTGTTGTAGGCTTTTTCGGGCTATATGACCATGTTCTAGAGGCATATATATTGCCTCTAGAACATGGCCATATAGCCCGAAAAAACCTACAACAACCCAGTGATTCCAGCCATGAAAGTCTTCGACAATACATTCTTCTAAATGTTTAGGTGGAATCTCTTTTCTTGTAATAGAATCAGTTGCTCCAAGAACTATTGTCTGGACCTGGAAAAAGTAAGATGATCCCATCTTCTATATGACTTCCTTTCCGGTATTTAATTTTCCTCTTCTGAATACATTACAGCTTCTCAATAACCTTCTTGAACTACAGAATTCTATGGACCTCTTCACATGTTCTGACGGAATCACCCCTTATATTTATATCCTGCCCTTCTTACCCCAAAGGGGACTCATGGCGGCTCACAAAAAAGGCATAATTCATTGCCACATGCATACATAGGATAAAACAAAACATATACATTAAAACCAAATAATTATAACAGTAAGTGTCATGCCATATCCATTTGTTTTCAACTGCTATCAACTTATTGCACCCTTATTAATGCAAGGCCTACAAAGTCATTCAATTCTCACTAACCTTCTCAGGTCCTGCAGACTCAAGGCCGTAACTTTCTTAATGGAGTCTATCCATGTGCAGTGTGGTCTTCCTCTTTGCCTGTTGCCATCTATTTTACCTTCTAATTAATCATGTCTTCTTATGATATGATCGTGGAGCCCCCGGTGGCGCAGTGGGTTAAACCCCTGTGCCAGCAGGACTGAAGACCGACAGGTCACAGGTTCAAATCTGGGGAGAGGCAGATGAGCTCCCTCTATCAGCTCCAGCTCCTCATGCGGGGACATGAGAGAAGCCTCCCACAAGAATGATAAAAACATCAAATCATCTGGGCGTCCCCCGGGCAAGGTCCTTGCAGACAGCCAATTCTCTCACACCAGAACCGACTTGCAGTTTCTCAAGTCGCTCCTGACATGACAAAAAAATTATATGATCAAAGAGTGACAGTCTCATTTTAGTCCTCAAAGCTTCTAGTTCAGAATTGCTTTGCTCTAGGATCCATTCATTTGATGAGTTCTTTTCAACTGTCCAGAGTATCCACAGAATTCTTCTCTAGTACCACACGTCAAATTTTTTCCTGTTGCCTTTCTTCATTTTCCAACTTCCACAACCACACACAGAAATTGGAAATCTACTTGCCTGGGCAATCTTAACTTTAATACATTTACAGTCCTTCCAAGTCCTAATCTTTTTCTGATTTCTTGATGACAATCTCAATTCTCATTAATGACTGAATCAAGATATGAAAATATTGAAGTATTTAACTGTCTTCATCATCTACATTAAACTTATATAAATTAGATGTGGTCATTACGTTTTCATGTTCACATCTATACCTGCCATGTACTTTCTTCTTTGACTTCCTGCAGTAATCATTCCAAGTGTTTGCTAATTTTTGCTAGTAGTATTGATGTCATTTTAAATTGGTGATTTCCTTTCTTCCATTTTTCATACTTCCTTCCTCTTAGTCTAAGCCTGGGGGCCAGAGACAGCCCTCCAAGGTCATTTACCTGGCCCTCGCTCAGGGTCAACCTAAGTCTGAGATGACTTGAAAGCACACAACAATAACAACAATCCTATCTCATCAGCCAAAAGCAGGCCCACACTTACCACTGAAATACTAATAAGTTTATATTTGTTAAAATTGTTGTTCATTTTAATTATTGTATTGTTTTTAAGTGTTGGGTTTTTGTTTTTGTTTTTTTGCACTACAAATAAGATATGTGCAGTGTGCATATTCATTCATGGTTTGTTTTTTTTCCAAATTATAATCTGGCCCTCCAACAGTTTGAGGGACTGTGGCCTGGTCCTCTGTTTAAAAAAGTTTGAGGACCCCTGGTCTAAGCCTTCTTTACACATTTTATCTTAAGTATACAAGTTAAATAAATGAGATGATAAATGCAGTCTTGCCTGATGCTCTTAGCAATTACAAACCATTCATACATACTTTATTGTACCCCCCCCCCCCAATCCATTGGGAGAAGCTGGTAACAAATAAGATGTATTATTGTTATTGTTGTTATTATTATTATTCCTCTAAAATATTATTCCATTTCTCTATATTTTAACATAACAGTAACCTCTTATCCTAAGTACAAGTTACCCATCAAGACAATCAATGTTGTGACACATCCACTTCTTTAAGAGTGATCCACAGTTTTTCATGAACTATGTAAAATCAAAAGCTTTGTTATAGTCTACAAAACTCAGACTGGTTTTCTTTTATGCACTGTGTTAACCAACATATGTTTGCAATGTGAACTTTAGTGCCTCTCCTGAACCCCACTTTGGAATTTCTTGCTCCATATATAATAGAAGTGTTTGTTTTAGAATTTTTACTAAAATTGCAATTGACCTGAGGCTACTGCAATAACCAGTATCTCTGTTTGGGGGGACTGAAATATTCATAGTTGTCCTCTGCTGCAATACAGTAGCCAACTGAGTGCCATCTGACCTAAGGTCTCATCTTCTGGCACTATTTCATTTTGGAATATCTCATAATACATTTTTCATGATATTTATTTACCGTATTTATCATATCGGAAGCGAACCAAGGGTACAGTTGTAATGTATTTTTTAAACAAAACATTTTAAAAACTTGCCATTATATTAGATGTCCTTTTACCAGTACCTTGCCACTTGGAGTGCCTCTGGTGCTGCTATAAAAAGGTCCTCCATTGTGCATGTGGCAAGGCTCAGACTGCATTGTAACAGGTGGTTTGTGGTTTGCTCTTCTCCACACTTGCATGTTATGGACACTTTGTGGCCCCATTTCTTAAGGTTGGCTTTGCATCTCATGGTGCCAGAGCACAGTCTGTTTAGTGCCTTCCAAGTCACCCAGTCTTCTGTGTGCCTTTTGTGGAGTTTCTCATTCGGTATCAGCCATGGCTTGAGGTTCCGGGTTTTAGCCTGTCATTTTTGGACTCTCACTTACTGAGGTGTTCCTGTGAGTATCTCTGTAGATCAGGGGTCCTCAAACTTTTTAAACAGAGGGCCAGGTCACAGTCCCTCAAACTGTTGGAGGGCCAGATTATAATTTGAAAAAAATGAATAAATTCCTATGCACACTGCACATATCTTATTTGTAGTGCAAAAACACTTAAAAACAATACAATAATAAAAACGAACAATTTTAACAAATATAAACTTATTAGTATTTCAATGAGAAGTGTGGGCCTGCTTTTGGCTGATGAGATAGGATTGTTGTTGTTGTTGTTATTATTATTATTATTATTATTATTATTACCTTTATTTATACCCCGCAAAATCTCCCGAAGGACTCGATGCGGCTTACAAAGGCCAAGGCTGCCAACAAACAACAGTATACAAATACAACAATAAAACTCATAAGCAAATAATAAAACATCAAGCAAACAATAAAACAATAAAAACAATGACACCATGACACATTTAAAACCTAAAGGGCGGGCCAAATGTAATGGACAAATTTAAAAAGTGCTGGTCTTGTTGTTGTTGTGTGCTTTCAAGTTGTTTCAGACTTAGGTTGACCCTAAGCGAGGGTTGGGTAAATGACCTTGGAGGGCCATATCCGCCCCCCCCCCCCGGCCTTAGTTTGAGGACCCCTGCTGTAGATCTTAGAAAACTATTTAGCTAGTATTGTACCACCTGACATCTGCTGGGAAGTAGCAGCCAGTAACAAAGGGACCAAGACAGTGACATCTCCGGCCCATCCCCTGTTTGGATATCAGCCAGCATGCCAACACCTTAAATCAAGAAATAGTTTTCTAAGAGTTTTTCATGATAAAGGATATTGAAAAGAGGTTTACCATACCTCTCCCTGTGCAGTATTAATGGGTGTTAGCTATGATGCCATTGTGGTTCTTTCAGAGATTCTACACCAGTGTCACTTTTTAGTACTCCTGCTGCTCAGTAGTTATAAGGAACATTTAGTCTGGCTCCTCAGCAAAAGCCTATCTGATGTGAGAGATCTTACCAGTTGCTCTACTGACATCAGCATAGCCTCTTGCCTCACAGGAGCATGGAATTCCACCACCACAGAAATTTAGTATCACTGGGGGGCCATATTAGTATTGTCTGATTAGAGTAAATGCTAAGAGTGTGGCTCTTAACAACTTAGGCTTCCTGGCATTTTAGAATTTGAGAGATCATGGCAGCTACGTGATGCTACATCACGCAGCTGCAACATACCACGTCAAAATATGGTAGTGACTGCTGATATTATTACAATACATTTAGCAGAAGACAGGATTCTATCAATCTTTCTTAGCACTCAATGGAAGGAATATAGCATTGAAAACTAGGCTTACTGGACTAGGAGAAGGCACAGCATATATTTAGAATACTAGTTTTCACTGGAGGTCAAAATAACTATTTTCTGTCATACAGAGAAACTTTTATATACATTTATTTCAGTAAAGAGAAAAAAATAACATTATTGTAACATTAAATATAAATCACTGAGCTGTGCAGGTTAATGAGCTGCACGCAGAAAGTGGCCGCATCATTGAAAAAACTCTAGAACATGATGTTCTGTAATTTAATTGTAAACATGAAAGATCTAACTCTCAGTTCTGCCTACAATAGCACCATTTTTGATCTTTTAGATTTGGGGTGAAGGAGAATGGAAGGAACCTAAACATTCTGAGTTTGGGTTGCTGTGAGTTTTTCGGGCTGTATGGCCATGTTCCAGAAGCATTCTCTCCTGACATGTCACCCACATCTTTGGCAGGCATCCTCAGAAGTTGTGAGATTAGTTGGAAACTAGGCAAGTGAGGTTTATATATCTGTGGAACATCCAGGATGGGAGAACTCTTGTCTGCTTGAGGCAAGTGTGAATGTTGCAATGGCCACCTTGATTAGCATTGAATGGCTGTTTCCTGCCTGGGGGAATTCTGTGTTTCCTTTAATGATTCTTTGGCAGTGAAAAATGTAGTGAGTACAGTTAACAGGACAAAGATGTTCTGCACCGTGATCCTTAACATTACAATCAGCCCACCATATTTTCTAGGGCTAGGGACACAGGGTCCCCACAAAAGTGGGGAAACATTTTAATCCACGAATAATCAAATCTGCAAATGTCAAAGGCTGACTGTACTTCATGTTATTTCTATAATAATAGAAGAAAAATATGTGTGTTGTCTAGAGAAACATACTGCCAAGACCCTGAAACCTAATGTGTGAAACTTAGTATGCATACTAAAGGAACCCTAGGTCTATGCCTTTGGAGGCTTTTTAATTTTTTAGAATGAATTTATTAATTTTAATTAACTTTGGACATTTGAAGCCTCCAGTGGTATATTCATTCACCAGGTGAGGGAGTTCCCTATTCAGTAAATGGTTTTGCAGTTTGTACAGACCAAAACAGATTAGAGGAGTCATTTAATAGGCACTATTATAGGGCTGCATGCATGCATACATACATACACACATACACACACACACACACACTTTATGATGTTGCTACTCAGGGGCTTGGAGTGAGTAGGCCCCTCCTTCAGCAGGTATTAGGAGTCTGAGTCAATGACTACATTTAGACATGACAAGTTCAGTTTACCTAATTTTAAGAGATGTGTAACTTTGCTTTAAAATGCTGTTGTAAGGGCAGTGGAAGAAACCAACTAAATCAGCTAATATCAATTTAAGCTGGATATTTTCTAACAAAAGGGGAACATAACTACTTTTGTTTCCAAATAAAATAATTTACTCAACTTGGAATTTCAGCACAAACCTAATTCCAGAAATAAATTATTAATTAGATTAGAATGTGCTGTAGGCTATATTTCAGAGGAAGGAACTGGCAAAACCACATCTAAATACTGTACTTCTTGTCTAAGAAAACCCTATGAAATTCATGGGGTTGCCATAAATTGAAAGATGATTTGAGGGTACACACACGTTACAGGTAAGACAAGTGGAAAGAGAGTTTGGTCTTCTTTGTATCAAGGTAGTCCCTCTGGGTTTTACACCAGACACCACACAGAGGCTCCTCATCTCTTCCATGAAACTAGGTTTTACAGCTTTTGATCCTGGAATGTTCACTGGGATCCACAGGGAAATAAGTAAACTAAAGAAAGAAGTAGGCTAAAGATCTGAGATCATAAGGGAAAGAGTAGCAAGAGAAGAGAGTTTGTATGGTGGTTAAGTAATAGGATTTGCCCCCCAAAAATCATGCAGTTGTTTCCTTCCCTCCCAAATTCAAAACCGGAGCAACCCTGGATTTGGAGAAGAATAAAATCATGGAAGGGATATTTCAGCTTCATTCTGGGGACATTTTTACTCGAGGCATTTAACTTAAATATAAATGGCAATTTCATACAAACATAGTTAAATTACCTTCTTCTAATGTAAATTTAATTGAATCAGGCTTTCAAATGTATTAATTGTTAATAAGCACATTAACTTTTTATACTAACATTCTAATCTCTATATACACAAAAAAGCCAGGTACTTTAGTTAGTATTCCACATATAAAGAGATGGGAGAGCTTTTGAATATTATGGGGACTGGAGTTGGGATAATTAGTTTGTTTTTTTCCTTCCTTTTTCAGTGTGGAATAGCTCTCTCGCCATCACCTATCTCCCCTCCAGTCCAGAAAGTTCACTCAAACTACATCTGGGGGCCCTACCACACAGCCCAATATCCCAGAATACCAAGGCAGGAAATCCCACATTATCTGAATGTGGACTCAGATAACCCAATTCAAAGCAGATATTGTGAGATTTTCTGCCTTGATATTCTGGGATATAGGGCTGTGTGGAAGGGCCCTATATCTAAAAACATATTTTACATTATTTTTATTCAATAGAGCAGAAGTACAAATATACAAAAAGAACCACCTCCCTTAAAAAAACATATTTTTTCTTGATATACAAAACTAGACTATAACAACAGAACTAAAAGAATAATCCTGAGCTATATAAACCCACACTGCTAAATACATACAAAACACATAACAAGAACTGTTCTACAACTTTCACACTCATTACCTGTCATTCTTAAAATTAGTCTATTAGGCCTCTTCCACACTTCTTTATATCGCAGGATCTGATCACAGATTATCTGGCAGTGCAAACTCATATAATCCAGTTTAAAGCAGAAAGCCTGGGATCAGATCCTGGGATATATTGCCTGTCTGGAAGGGTTGGTAGACTCATATAATCCATTTCAAAGTAGATAATCTGGGATCAGATCCTGGGATATAGGGCAGTGTAGAAGCGGCATTAGATCAATGCCATCAATTGGTACATTTCAGCTAATTCATACATATTCATCAGCCATTCTTCTGGGTGTAGAGGGGGTGCCATTATTTGCACAGTGGCAAGAGGTTATGTCCTCTCTGCAGTCAATTGAGTGAATTGGGCATTCCATTTAAGCTTTCTTGAAGAGAAAAGCCTTCTTTCCTTACTTTTCAGATTGGGGGAGACAACAAACCTAACATAATGTAAGTACTCAAACAGGTTCCTACAGGAGGGCGTTCTCCTTGGCTTGCTTTGAGTTTTCTGTATTCAGCTACTGACCAACAAACTACCAAACATGTTGTTGTGTTCTGGAAAGGCTCTGGCCTCTTTCAAGCTTGGGGAGAGGCTTTTTTTCCGAAACTAGGAGTGACATCTGATTGTTCCTTGCTATGGAAGCAGGGCCAAAATATTCTGCCCTAGGGGCTTTCTCACAGGAAAAATATATTTGGGAAGGGCATGGAGATAGGTGTGACCAACCCAAATCTAACAAGGTGTGTGTGCAGTTCCCAGACCTGGGCAAATTCTTCGCCTCTGGTTTAGAATATTCTCACCCCTGCATAATCCTGAAATCCTATACAGGCAGTTCCCAAGTTACTAACAAGATAGGTTCTGTAGGATTGCTCTTAAGTTGAATTTATGTGTAAGTCAGAACAGGCACATTTTAAAGTGAAACTCTAGGCTATATGTGTGTGTGTGTGTGTGTGTGTGTGATTGTGTGTGTATGAGAGAAAGAGAGATTGAGAGAAAGGGTGAGCTTTGGATAGCATAGGGGAGAGTTTGTTTTGCTGTCTGTGCCTCTGTCCAGAAGACTTCACCTCATTTTCTTTCTCTGTGAAAATTAGATATTGAAAAATTTTGCTTGTTGTAGAAACAAGGATTGGTGATAAAGCTTCTCCCTGTGAAACTCTTTCAGGAGCAAATTTCCTTTCCTGGGGTAAATTTATCTCACTTCCTGTTGTCTCACCCCCATTCTTAACTATGAGTCATTTGTAAATCGAATGTTTGCTACTCAGGGACTGTCTGTATATAGTTAGCTGGGGGTAAGTCATATAGAACTCAGTGTGAATTAATTTTTGATCAAAATACATATCAGATGGCAATGCAGAAGGGCTGTCATACTAATGCTAAAATTCAGTACAACTTAATTTCTATGATTTTGTGAAAGAATTATTCCTAATAGAGGTATTTATTCTGGACAGTGAGCTCCCCAATAGAAAATACTACCTTTCTGGCTTTTTCCTGGTAAACTAGGAAATTTATGTTCTCTGTCCTGGACATGGAGAGGGGAGATAGCTTCAAAGTAATCTATATTTTTCATGTAAAATTTTCTACACTTATTAAATGTGAGTAAAAGTGTGGGTAATTTTTTAGAAAACAAATACTGCATCTTTAAGATCATCTTACCAGTATTTCAATGGAGAGCATGGGCCTGCTTTTGGCTGATGGGATAGTTCAGTTAATTGGGATTGTTCTTGCTGGATGCCTTCAAGTTGTTTCAGACTTATCGTGACCCTAAGTCTAAAGTTTAGGGCAGAAGCTGGGTAAATGACCTTGGAGGGCCACATCAAAGCTGCAAGTCTTAGTTTGGGGACCCTGCTCTAACCCTGCCCGTAGCCAGGATTTCGATTCAGGGGGGAGGGGCTGAGTTTGTTTCGGGGGGGGGGCTGAGTCCGAGTGAAAGAGGGTCTACCCTAGCAAACCTTTTGTATCGTTATCCCAATACCCCCATACATATGGGATATATTGAGCATGGTGATCAGATCATGATATGAATAAACATAACAGTTTAAATAATGTACCAGTAAGGCCTTCTCGCGGACCACCATGAGAATTTGGGGGGGGGCTGAAGCCCCCCCCCCCCCCCCCCCCCGGCTACATGCCTGGCTCTAACCTTTTAGATTTTTTTTTAGGATGCCCATAAATACCTGTATAGTGGTAGCCTGATTGACATAGTTTATGTGGGCTTCCTTTCAAAAGAGGACACATGACAGTCATGGGATAAATGCAGAAGCTTTCTCTAAACTGGTTATAGAAGAGATAGCACCAAGCTGGACTGTGGTCAAATTTTACAATGGAGGGCTGAGAACATGAGCATACCACAAGGATATGAACTGGAAAGAACTTATAACGTGGAGTTGAGTCAGTCAGTTTTGTTGCAAATCCAATTTACCTGAAGTTGTTAAAATAAAAACAGATTGAGAAGATCTCCAAAAAGATCTAATATGGGGGAATGGAAAAAAATTCAGTTTAATTAGGTGTAAAGTGATGCCAATTGAGGAAAACAAACCCATCTTTTACATATACAGTAATATGATCTGAACTGATAGTGACTGATCAAGTAAAGGAACTTAGGGTTATGGAAGATAGCTCAAGTACCATGTTGACTAAATGTACGGATGCTGTTAAATTCCAAATTCCTTGTTGGAAGAGAACTAAAAATGTATATGCTCATATTGTACAGACTGCATACTAGCCTATAGTTTGTGACCACAACTATTTTGCACAGTTTTAATCACTAGACTTTGAAAAAATATTATTTTAGTTATGATTATTCTATTGTAGAGCTGGACAGGGTGCAAAAGGGGGTCCGGGAGTCAGGGACTGGAACAACTGCCTTGTGAGGAACAGTTCTAATATTTGAAAAAACTCAGAAAAAGGTAACTAAGGGAAAGCTAATAAAATGTGTATCATAGTGTGGAGAAAGTGGGCAGAGAGAAGTTTTTCTCTCTCTGATACTAAGATACAAAGTTACAAAATGAAACTCAACACTTAGAAAGTATATTTGCAAAACACTTGAGAAACCTGTTTGGAAATCACTTCGGACAATTTTGAAGGGGAACTAGACAAATGTATGGAAAGTGGGGCTTCAATGGCCAATATTATGAATGGATACATATTCTCTCTGTTACCAGAAGCAACATGTCTCTCTGTCAACTGGAATGGCAGATGAGGGGGCAGTTCCATCCATGTCTGGCAGACAGGCTTCCCACCTAGTTGGCCGTTGTGTGAGCAGAATGTAAAAGAGGACTCTTGTGTGTGCCAGTATTTCTCTTTCTGTTTCTTTATTGTTCTGTCTTGCAATTCTCTCTATGGACATAACACAGGGAAGATTGGACCCAGAAAGAGAGATCTTTGCCCATTTGCTTGCCAGGTTCAATCCCCAAAAGTGCCAAAAGTGTGAACAGAGAAATACAAGCAGTTGCTCCTTATATAAGAAGCAACTGTCTCATTTCCTCATATTCACCAGTGTAGTCTCCTATACCCAGTTCTCACCATTATTCTACTCAGAGAGAGGAGAGAGCAAGCCAAGGCTTCTGTTCATTTAAATACTCCCAAAGAGAGAGTGTGTTAGCTATGAGATATTGCTGGGATGAAGGGGCAAGTAAGAAAATAGAAACATCGGTGACTGCCTTTTCTAGCAGTCATTAGCCTAATTCTTCCTGCTAGGCTAACAAGACAAAAATAAGTTATTTGTCCCTACAAAAAGAATCATTTTGTAGGGATCAATGACTGCAAAAAAAACTATAGAATTGGTAGGGCTCAATCCTCACTGCTCCAAGATCCACAGAAGGGCACAGACAAGTAAGAAGTGAATCCACTGCCTCTCTCGGGGAACTTATGGACTTGGCCCCATCTGCACTGCCATTATAATGCAGATTGAACTGCATTATATAGTCAGTGTAGATGGGGCCTCAGTGGGGGGAATGGCACCCTGTCCTTGTTAGAAGACCATGCTTATTCTGTAAGTTCCAGTTGCTGCTTCCTCTTAGCTGGTCACTCTGTATCTCTAGCCCAGGGGTCCTCAAACTTTTTAAACAGAGGGCCAGGTCATAGTCCCCAAAATTGTTGGAGGGCCAGATTATAATTTGAAAAAAAGAGAATGAATTCCTATGCACACTGCACATATTTTATTTGTAGTGAAAAAAACACTTAAAACAATACACTAATTAAAATTAAGAACAATTTTAACAAATATAAACTTATTAGTATTTCAGTGGGAAGTGTGGACCTCCTTTTGGCTGATGAGATAGGATTGTTGTTGTTGTTTTTGTGTGCTTTCAAGTCATTTCAGACTTAGGTTAGCCCTGAGTGAGGACCAGGTAAATTATATTGGAGGGCCGTATCCGGCCCCCGGGCCTTAGTTTGAGGACCCCTGCTCTAGCCCATGTAGCAAATAATGGTGCAAGCAGTGCTTCAATTTAATAGCATAGGCTTAATGTTCCCTGCTTTGTAGTTTCAGGATAGATTACTGCTTATGTATTCCCTGTGGAGGGGCCCTTAAGACACCATTTGGAAAATGCCATTACTACAGAAGTTGACAACTCCATGAATAATTGGTGGTAGATAACATTACAATGATGTTACTTAGCTTGCCTCTCACTTTGTTTTCCTGTCTAATTCAGACTGCTGATCTCTACCTTTAAAGCATTCATAGTTTAGGACCAAGGGTACCTGAAAGATTATATGTACCTACTGATACATTAGAATTATCATTAGAGGGCCTTCTGCAAGAATCCCTGTCTTCAGAGGGGGCTGCTGCAGTTTCCTGCCAAGAGGCCCTTCTTGGTGGTGGTACCCCAATTGTGGGATCCTCTTCAGAGGGACTGAGATTGGCTCTGACATTCCTCATGATAAAAAAAAATCCCAATAACATATGAGTGGATTTTTGCTGCTATAGAAGAGGAACAATGCATGTGCAATTTGGGACTCAGGTACTTAAATAACAGGCCTATATTACTCAGCATCTTGACTTTTAGGGGATGGGGAACTTCTCTGCTGTTCAGATTTAGGCACTTCCTTCAGGCAAATGTGTGGAGTCTGCCCTGCTGGGAGGGTCTTCCTCTTCTCCACCTCAGTCCTTTTGCTACGAGGCAAATGTTTCATTTTTTTATAAATTAAAAGTACAGATTAAATCCACCCCTTGCTATTTTGATTATCTGATTTTTAAGATCTTGATGCCTCTTAGAACTTGAACAGATATTTCATAAATGATGCTTTAGAAAGGTACTTTTAATTGGAAGGAAAGAAGCCGGCGGAGTAAGAAGAGATTGTATCCTCAGTAGTTCTTTCCCAGTCCTTGCAGAAGGGGCTATGAAAACGAGAAGGGGTAACAGCTGATCCTCCTCGTGCAACTATATTCCTTTTGCTTCAAAATAAAAACATATTAGTCACCACCAGCAGCCCTTTCCAAATGTTTAGTTGACACCACATTTACTTAGGCACTTCTCTTTGTATTCTGTTGTTCTTATTTATATTGATCTCTGTTCCGTTTCTTGGATTATGTAAGCTACTCTGGGAACTTCTGTTGAGATGCAGTGTAGAGATATTCTACCAGAAATATGTAAGAAATCCTCCACTGTCTCCCTCAGGGAGGCTCTACCTGTTCCATCCCTCCCTTCATTCCTCCCTCTCTCTTCCTCCCTCCCACTCTCTCTCTCTTTCTCTTTGAGGAGCAGCTGAGTGGAAAAAGCCACTGAGCCTTTATCCTTTTTTGACCAAAACCAGTAAAAGAGATCTGACTGGTACTCATTTAAAGAGAAAATGTTAGTAGGTGCCCAGTTACGAGTGAAACAATTGATCTGGAATTGCAAAGAATGGATGCTGTGGTTGTTGTTGTTGTTGTTGTTGTTGTTGTTGTTGTTGTATACCTTCAAGCTGTTTCTGACCTATGGCCAGTGGTGAACCGACCCAAGTGTCAGCTGTACCAAACATTAGACAATATATTAAAAAATACTGGTATATTAATTACCTTTTAGTAGCGTGAAAATATCATAGAAATTCCAAGATTATTACTGTATGCAGCTAAAATTTACTTTGTACTACTATTTGAACAATCATTTTAATTGTACTATTTTCCCACTTATGTTGTTTTTTTAATTATATATTTCTTATAAAAATGAAATGATAGCCTTACAGTTGTAGGTACTCCCTCCCCCTTTTTGTCAATATTTGTCAATCAATATTTTTAGACCCAGTTTGTCACTGTCTGTGGCAACCCTAAAGTGAACCTATCACAGGGTTTTCGAACCTGGTAGACATCTGCAATCTACTGAGAAGGGCCTTCTCTCTGTCCTACCACCTATCTTGATTAAATGTGTTTGCTGGGAACACAGAAGAGGGTCTTTTTGGTTGCTGCTTCCCAACTGAGAGAGACTAGGATGGCCCATCCCTGCTGGCCTTCCATAAGCAGGTCAAGACTTTCTTCTGCCAGTAGGCATTTAGGGAAGGATGAGGGGCATGCTGCTGGGGAAATGTGGATAGGACTCTAGGGGAGGGGGGGTTGTGAATTTTAAATCCTATTTTAAGTGTATTTATTATACTTAAATTGTATTTCCATTTCATATCCATGCATTATTTAATTGGGTTTTTTTTAATTTGTATTTGTTTTGTTTTAAATTATTATTAGATTGTGTAGCTAGCCACCTTGTGTCCCTATGTGAAGAAAGATGGGATATAAATAAAGGTATAATAATAATAATAATAATAATAATAACAAATTTTCCTGGTAAGATTTTTTCATTAGATTTCCACACTGCAGCAGAATTCACATCCCAATCTCCAGGTTCCTAGTCCCATGCACAAACTTTTAATTTTTCTTTCCCCACCTAACTTGCAGAAAGTATTGGCTAGGATTTGTGTGTTTTGCTAATGGAGTTGTCAGTGATCGGCCCCTTGTTTTCTCTGCCTGCTCCAAAGCCAAGGTTGAGTGGACAGGCAACTTTTCCCTTCAGGATGCCCAGCACTCCATTCATGGAGAGGGAGGCTGTGAGGCCAGCCAGTGGCCACTGCATCCTTCCCACTTGCTTTCCTCTGCCTGGCAGTACCATGGCCAATGGCGGACTGGCCAGGGTGACAGCTTATTTTTCAATATATGCAGTCCCCAGGTTACAAACAAGATAGGTTCTTGACTGCTTGAGGTTTTTTTGGGTATATGGCCATGTTCCAGTAGCATTCTCTCCTGGCATCTTCAGATGTCATTTTTCAGTGTAACTCCAGTGCTCGTGCTCGCTCTCTCTCTCTCTCTCTCTCTCTCTATATATATATATATAATATGCAAGATTTGGTTAGCTTAGGGAAGAGTGAACACCTTTGCAGTGTTTGTTTTGCTGTCTGCACCCTTGTTCAGAAGATTTCACCTCACTTTCTGTCCCTGTGATAATTGGATTTTGTTGTGGAAACAAGGATTGGTGAGAAAACTTCAATGGAGACACCTTTTCCCCATGATAATTCTTTCAGGGGTGAATTTCCCTTTCAAGAGGTAGATTTCTCTCCCTTTCTGTTGTCCTGGCCCCATTCTTAACTATGAATCATTTGTAAATTGTAATGCTAATTGTACCTTTTTACCACTTTTGGGGGGGGGGGGAGTCTTATATTTTTTAAAAAAATAAAAGAATAGACATATAGTTGTGGGCAGGCCCCCTCTATCTCCTGGCAACTAGTATTCTTTGACTCACTGCCTAAGGCAGGCCAACTTGGGCCCTCCAGGTGTTTTGGACTCCAACTTACACAATTCCTAACAGCCTTGGGCCCTTTCCTTTTACTCCTCAGCTGCTTAAGCGGAAAGGAAAGGAAGGAAGGGCCTGAGGCTATTAAGAATTGTGGGAGTTGGAGTCCAAAACATCTAGAGGGCCAATGTTCGCTCATGCCTGGCCTAAGGTGACCCTGGGGTGAATCTATCAAAAGGGTTTTCTTAGTTCAGGAAGAACCTTCTCTGAGGACCTTTCCCCATAGCCATATAACTCAGAATATCAAGACAGATAATCCACAATATCTGTTTTGGACTTGAATATCTAAGTCCACCCTTCCAATGTGGATTGGACATAGCTGTGTGGGTTCCCACATATGGCCCCAGCAATTCACACGCTGTCCTTCTGTATTTGTGAATTATTATTACTTTCTTGAGGTAACTTGCAGTGGGCCCTAAGAGGAAGGAGGGAGGAGAGGGGACTCAATATCTGCCTTGAACTGGAATATCTGGGGCCCCTTCCACACAGCTGAATAAAATCCCACCTTATCTGGTTTGAGCTGGGATATAGGACAGTGTGGACTCAACCCAGTTCAAAGTGGATATTGTGAGTTATATGGCCCTGTGGAAGAAACGTTGAGTCCAAGCTGCTGTATAATCCAGTTCAATGTGGATTGGATACAGCTGTGTGGATGGGGCCAGAAGTTTTGGGTTGCCACATATGGCCCTGCAGGAATTCACACCCTGGCCTTCTATATGTGTGGATTATTTTTTCATTTTCTTGAGGTAACTTGCAGTGGGCTTTGAGAGGAAAGAGGGAGGAGAGGGGACTCAATATCTCCCTTGAACTGGAATATCTGGGTCCCCTTCCACACAGCTGAATAAAATCCCACATTACCTGGTTTGAGCTGGGATATAGGACAGTGGGATATAGGACAGTGTGGGCTATAGGACAATGTGGACTCAGTAACCCAGTTCAAAGCAGATATTGTAGGTTATATTGCGACATTGTGATTTATTGCGATATTGTGGGTTATATTGCGACAAAACAGATATTGTGTGTTATATTGGACATTGCGACACTGGATTCTCCCGACTTGGTGTTTTGTGTATTGGCAGGTTAATTTATTATTAATGAATTTATTTGTTGAAACTGTATAATGTTTTAAATGGATTTTATTGCTTTAACTGTAATTTTATTGGTGTATATGCTGATAGCATCATCGGACGCTTATGTAAGGCCGCCCTGAGTCCCCTTGTGGGGAGAAGGGTGGGATAGAGATGTAATAAATAAATAAATAAATAAATGGCTGTGTGGAAGAGCCCTGAGTCCACCCTGCCATATAATCCAGTTTAATATGGATTGGATACATCTGTGTGGATGGGGCCAGAGGTTTTGGGTTGCCACATATGGCCCTGCAGGAATTCACACCCTGGACTTCTATATGTGTGGATTATTTGTTTACTTTCTTGAGAGTAAGGAGGGAGGAGAGCGGACTCAATATCTGCCTTGAACTGGAATATCTGGGGCCCCTTCCACACAGCTGAATAAAATCCCACATTACCTGGTTTGAGCTGGGATATAGGACAGTGGGATATAGGACAGTGTGGGATATAAGACAGTGTGGACTCAGTTCAAAGCGGATATTATGGGTTATATTGCGACATTGTGATATATTGAGATATTGTGGGCTATATTGTGACAAAACAGATATTGCGACACTGGGTTCTCCGGGCTTGGCTTTGGTGTATTGGCACGTTAATTTATTATTAATGAATTTATTTGTTGAATCTGTATAATGTTTTAAATGGATTTTATTGTTTTAACTGTAATTTTATTGGTGTATATGCTGATAGCATCAGCGGATGCTTATGTAACGCCACCAAGAGTCCCCTTGTGGGGAGAAGGGCGGGATAGAAATGTATGTAATAAATACATTTCTATCCCATAGCTTGACTGGCTAAATAAATAAATTGCGTGGAAGTGCCCTGAATACATCTTGCCATATAATCCAGTTTAATATGGATTGGATACAGCTGTGTGGATGGGGCCTGAGGTTTTGGGTTGCCACATATGGCCCCGAAGGAATTCACACCGTGGCCTTCTATATGTGTGGATTATTTGTTTACTTTCTTGAGGTAACTTGCAGTGGGCTTTGAGAGGAAGGAAGGAGGGAGGGGAGGGGAGGGGGGCTCGCGCGCTCCACCGAGTCCCCTTCTACACAGCTGAATAAAATCCCACATTACCTGGTTTGAGCTGGGATATAGGACAGTGTGGGATATAGGACAGTGTGGACTCAGTTCAAAGCGGATATTGTGGGTTATATTGCGACATTGCGATATATTGTGATATTGTGGGCTATATTGTGACAAAACAGATATTGTGTGTTATATTGGACATTGCGACACTGGATTCTCCCGGCTTGGCTTTGGTGTATTGGCACGTTAATTTATTATTAATGAAATTATTTGTTGAAGCTATATAATGTTTTAAATGGATTTTATTGTTTTAACTGTAATTTTATTGGTGTATATACTGAAAGCATCATCAGATGCTTATGTAAGGCCGCCCTGAGTCCCCTTGTGGGGGCCAGTCAAGCTATTGGACAAAAAGAGCCCTGAGTACATCTTGCCATATAATCCAGTTCAATATGGATTAGATACAGCTGTGTGGATGGGGCCAGGGGTTTTGGGTTGCCACTTATAGCCCTGCAGGAATTCACACCCTGGCTTTCTATATGTGTGGATTATTTGTTTACTTTCTTGAGGTAACTTGCAGTGGGCTTTGAGAGGAAGGAAGGAAGGAAGGAAGGAAGGAAGGAAGGAAGGAAGGAAGGAAGGAAGGAAGGAAGGAAAGAAAGGAGGGAGGGAGAAAGAGGGGAGGGAGGGAAGGAGGAAGGAAAGAGAGAAGGAAGGAAAGGAGGGGAGGGGGCTCCGCCCGCCTGCCCGACTTCGTTGTTTCCCAGTCACTCCTCCCTCCAAAAAAAAAAAATAGAAAAGCTCAGGTTGAGCAGGACAGGCGACGATTCTCCCTCCAGGCAGGTGCCCGGTTCCCACCTCGACCAATCAGCGGCCCCCGCGCGCTGCCTGAGGCGCGTGCCGGAGCCCGGCTGTGAGGGAGAGAAAGTGAGGAAAACTTGGCGCGTGGCGGGACTTTGGACTTGGGGAGGAGCGGCGCGCGGGGGCCAGTCAAGCTATGCGACAACTTCGGCCCTCCTTCCAGGTGTTTTGGACTTCAACTCCCACCATTCCTCACAGCCTCAGGCCCCTTCCTTTCCCCCCTCAGCCGCTTAAGCTGAGGGGGCAAAGGAAGGGGCCTGAGGCTGTGAGGAATGGTGGGAGTTGAGGTCCAAAACACTTGGAGGGAGGGCCGAAGTGGTCCCATGCCTGGTCTCTCGCCTCCTGCTTCTCCGCCTCCTTCTCCGCCTGCGGGAGCCCTTCTCCTGCAGTTATTGGCCGGGACTCTACGCGCCGCTGTTGACCCGGCGATGCGAGGCGGGGGCTGCGGGGGAGAGAAGAAGTGGGACGCTGCCGCCGCCGCCGCCGAGTTGAGCCCATGAGAGCGCAGCCGGCGGAGCGGAGCCGCGCCGAGCCCGCCATGCCCCACGGCCCGACGCCCCGCCACCCGAGCCTGGGGCCCGCAGGAGGAGCAGCAGCGGGGCGGAGGAGGCGGAGGCGGAGGAGAAAGAGTGGCAGCAGCAGCAGCAAGAGCGGCGGCAGCAGTAGCAGCAACCATGGACGGGCCGGCTGAAAACTTTTAGCGGAGGAGCAGCGAGGAAGGAGCGATGAAGCGGCCCTGGTTGCGGCTGGCGCTGGGCCTTTGGCTGTGGCTGGGCGCCTCCTCGTCGTCCTCATCCCCGCGGCGGTACGCCCTCCCTGAAGAGCTGCCCCGGGGCTCCCCGGTGGGCGACGGCGTGCTGCTGGACTTGGGCCTGGACCTGGCTCAGCTGCAGGCCCGCCACTTGCGCGTGGTCTCCGGCGGCGGCGGCGGGAAGTACTTCGAGGCCGACTTGAGCCGCGGGAAGCTGTTAGTGGGCGAGCGCATCGACCGCGAGGAGTTGTGCGGCCGGCTCTCGCCTTGTTTGCTGGGCCTGGAGCTGGTGCTGGAGAACCCGCTGGAGCTGGTGGGCGTCACGGTGGAGGTGCAGGACATCAACGACAACGACCCGGCCTTCCTGAGCAAGCAGATGCGCCTGGAGGTCAGCGAGTCGGTCCGGCCGGGGGCCCGCTTCCCGCTGGAGAGCGCCCAGGACCCGGATGTGGGGCCCAACGCGCTCCAGACCTACGCGCTCAGCCCCAACGCGCACTTCGCGCTGGACGTGCAGGCGCGCGGAGACGGCACCAAATACGCCGAGCTGGTGCTGGAACAGGCGCTCGACCGGGAGGCCACCGCGGAGGTGCGCCTGGCGCTGACGGCATTGGATGGAGGCAACCCCCCGCGCTCGGCCACTTTGGAGGTCCTGGTGGAGGTGCTGGACGCCAACGACAACGCGCCCGTCTTCAACCAGAGCCTCTACCGGGCCCGGCTGCGAGAGGACGCCCCTTTAGGGGCCCTTGTGGTCCGCACGCAGGCCTTCGACCTCGATGAGGGCCCCAATGGAGACTTGGTCTACTCTTTCAGCAGCCACACCCCAGCCAGGGTCCGGCAGCTCTTCGCCTTGGACTCAACCACTGGAGAGCTGAGGCTGGAGGGCCTGCTGGATTTTGAGGAAGCCCAGTCCTATGAGATCTCCATCCAGGCCAAGGACAAAGGTGCCAACCCTGCGGTGGCGCACTGCAAAGTCCTGGTGGAGGTGGTGGACGTCAACGACAATGCCCCCGAGATCACGGTGACCTCGGTGTACAGTCCGGTCCCTGAAGACGCCGCTCCAGGAACTGTCATTGCGTTGCTCAGTGTCACGGACCAGGACTCCGGAGATAACGGCCTAGTCAACTGCTTTATCCCTCCGGGCATCCCTTTCGCCCTCAGCTCTTCCCTGAAAAACTACTACACCTTGCAGACGAAAGGGCCCTTGGACCGGGAGCTGGCTTCCGAGTATAACATCACCGTTACTGCTCAGGATGCGGGTTCACCTCCTCTGAAGGTGGAGAAGCAGATCCTAGTGAAAGTCTCTGACATAAATGACAACCCTCCAAAATTCCCACAATCCTCCTATGATGTCTATGTGGAGGAGAACAACCGTCCTGGGACCGTGATTTTCAATGTCAGCGCTTCCGACCCGGATCTCAACCGGAATTCCCACCTTTCTTACTCCATTTTGGAGAGCCCCAAGTCGACAGGGGACTTGGTGGGCAGGTATTTCTCGATCAACCGGGAGAATGGTACCATTTATGTCCTAGTGCCCTTGGATCATGAGGACACAATGGAATTCCGGTTAGTGGTGCAGGTCCGAGATGGCGGCATTCCACCCTTGGCCACGAACACAACGCTCAATGTTTTTGTTACCGATCAGAATGACAATCCACCCAAAGTCTTGTACCCAACCTCAAACAACAGTTCCTTCCTTTCGGAAGTCATCTCGCCCACTGTCAGCCCTGGCTACATGGTTACCAAAATTGTGGCCTGGGATGCCGACGCTGGTTATAATGCCTGGCTCTCCTATGAACTCCTTCAGGCCACTAATCCAGGACTCTTCACAGTTGGGCTGCACTCTGGGGAGATAATCACAGCTCGTGCTTTGCAGGAGGAAGATTCCCTCAAGCAAACTTTAATCATCTTGATAAAAGACAATGGGGAACCTGCCCTCTCCACCACTGTGACCCTCACTATAAGTGTAGCAGAGCCATCTAAGGAGACCCTGACAGACAACACTGCTGTCTCCACTACACCCCAAAATAAGAAGCACCTGACTTTCTATTTAATCCTTGCTGTCATCTTGATCTCAGTGGCCTTCTTTGTCACCGTGGTTGGGGTGGGCATTTATAAGTTCTACAAGTGGAGGCAATCCAAGGACATATTCAAGGCCTCCAGGAGCTCACTTTACAGAACCCCGGGGCCTTTCAACCACATAGACACAGTGCGGGGTGGATTTACGCCTCCAAACTTCTACCAACAGGTCCTCACTACTGACTCGCGCCAGAGTGACCTGCTGTACAAAATGCCCTTTACTCCCAGTCCTATGGGGAGCCGCCAGAGTACTATCACGAGATGTGATCCGGCACTATATAACCAGATCATAAGCACAAATAGCAGACTTCTAGTGCCCTCTGAGGTAATGTATGCTTGTTGTCCTTTCTCAGTAACATCTGGAAAGCTCAGCTCTGAGCGCTATTTAACCTAAACACAAACCACTACATATATTTCACCCGGAAATGCGAGAGAGTTCCTGTAACACCTGTCCTTCTTTTCTTATGTCTCCCCCTGGTGGTGTGTAGTTTAACAACATCATTAACAGCAGACTCCCCTCCCCCAACCTTCTTGTGTGTTTTCTGTTCCTACCTTACATGAACTTGGTAGTGCAAGCTGTTCTTTCTGTGCCAAGTCAAATCAATGTGAACGTGAGCTACCCACAGACCAATGAAATAGTAACACTGTGTGACACAAACAAGTGTGTGCATGCAAGATAATGGGGTTAGTCTACATGAAAGGCTTAAAAAAGGGTGAAAGTGTGGATTTTGCATTGTATTAAGCCGCTCTTCACAGAGCTGGCATAAGGTGTAACATGATCCTGGGCGATGTGGCCTCCTGCTTGCCATATCCTGGTAGGTCTGCCAAAGTAGTTCATGAGTTGGCCCAAGTGTTAGTGGTCACAGGCGGCATGCAGCACCAAGAGGGATGGGGAAGAATTGGACGACAAAAAGGATTTTAAAACTCCAGTTTCATCTTTATTTCCTCAGGAAGCCTTTCAAGGCTATATCAAGACCAGAGCTTGGATAAGTTACTTGTTGGGACATGTCATGCCAATTATTAATTGTCATTAATCACCATTCTGAATGGGGGATTCTTAGTCAGACCTCACCTGGAATACTGTGTCCAATTCTGGGCACCACAGTTTAAGGGAGATATTGACAAGCTGGAATGTGTCCAGAGAAGGGTGACTAAAATGATCAAACAAGCCCTATGAGGAGCGGCTTAGAGAGCTGGGCATGTTTAGCCTTTAGAAGAAAAGGCTCAGAGGAAACATGATAGCCATGTATAAATATGTGAGGAGAAGTCGTAGGGAGGAGGAAGCAGGTTTGTTTTTCTGCTGCCCTGGAGCCAAGGATGCGGGACAATGGCTTCAAATTACAGGAAAGGAGATTCCACCTGAACATCAGGAAGAACTTCCTAACTATGAGAGCTGTTCAACAGCAGAACTCTCTGCCCTGGACTGTGGTGAAGGCTCCTTCTTTGGAGGCTTTTAAACAGAGGTTGGATAGCCATCTGTCGGGAGTGCTTTGAATGCTTATTGGCAGGGGATTGGACTGGATGGCCCACGAGGTCTCTTCCAACTCTATGATTCTATGAAAAGATGACTTTTCAAGCTCTGGCCCTGATATACCAGCTCAGAGGGCTATCCTTCTGGGCTAGGGCCCAAAGACATTGGAAGATCGAAGATGATAGTGGCAGCAGCTGTCTGCAACATATATAGATATACATAAATGTAGGAATGCTAGTGTTGGTTGGGACCTCAAGTGCCTTTTCCCAGATATGCCATGTGGTGTTGACTGATTACCCAAGATGCAGTAGATTTTTCTTCAAGGATCAGTTGCCCATGAACATAAGCTCTGCTCTTCCTGTGTAAAGGGGAGTTGGATTCCAAACACCGACCTCCCATCCTGCCCCTGGCCACTGGCATAGCTTCCAGCTTCTGTGAATGAATTGGAATTTTTTAAAGGCATTTCTTATATTCTGCCCAAAGGATAGGAGGTTAGGATGAAGCCAGTCAGAAAGCAGGGCCTTCTAATTTTTGATTGAATATGTGATGAGAAGAATAACAAGGGGATTAGCTTGATACCTAGATAACATTGTAGTTGAATAAATGAGAATTGGGACAATGAAGGTACTTCAAGAGTCAGGTTCTTGCTTTGCATTCTGAGAATTTTTGTGACTAGGCTATTTTTACATTATTTCCACTTATGCTTTTATGGCTGTGATTTCAAATAGGCACTTATCATATGGATATGGTTCTGTGCTATGAAAAATGTTGTATAGGGAATCACAAATGCAATGAGTTCGGGATTTTGCCTTTCCATTATTATAATTATTATTTCAGGACTGCTCAACATATGACACTGAAACAAATGCTGTCCACCTGTCATGCATTTCAGCTTCCCAGCTTTTTGATAACTCCTTTGTCTTACAGCCACAGGCAGGCAAACAAAACAGAAGGTAGATGGTGGGTTGTGTTGAGGTTGGAGGTTCTCAGGTTGAACAGATCTGGTTTGTTTCATTTGTTTGAATTCTTCTTTGTTATTGGGAAGCACAGTGTGAGTAATGGTGCTTAAAAATAATGGAATGTGACATGCAGTACCATAAAATAGCCCTTAAAATAAACCCTTGCCTTCTTTGCAATGTTACTCAGGCCTCAAGGGCTTGCAGACTCACTGGGTTTTGCTAGGAAAGGAACATAAAAGGCAGTTCCACAGCTGGGGAGCTGCCACCAAGAATGCTTCTTTGTGCCTTCAATAGCATAAAATGACACTTAAGAGAACATTTGCAGCAGATCCCTGAGACTGGTTAGGAACAAAAAAAAACTTCTTCCAGTCAAATAAGGTTCTGAGTTGTACCATCTCTGGATGAACAGGAACAGTCCATCCCCAACTTACCCTCAGCAGTTCTCTCTCTGTATGTATTTGGTGCCTAGCAGGAACTTCTTATAAGAATCATACTCAGGTCCTCACCTGCAGTCCATTCATTGCTTCTTGTTGATGCAATCTTATCTGAAAGTAAACTTGTGTGTGTCATGTTCCTCTTAGCAAGTTCTACTCCAAGTCCTTTTGACAGTCCTGACTGGAAGAGATCTTGTATGGAGAATTGACTGTTGAATGGTGAGTCAATATTTAGGTAGTCAGTACTTAGGTATTGACTCACCATTCAATAGTGTGTTTTCCATTCAACAGTTAATTCAACAAGTCAACTGTAGTTGGGATTACCAATAAATTCGAGTCTCTGTGTCTTTTCTGTTGTCCATTTATTGTAGAGGAAGCTTGCAACATGTAATTGCACCAGGCATATCACACTGAAGACATTTTGTCTTCAGAATGAGGATGATACGGAGAAGGGGGCAGATAAGTTCTTTAAATTCACAGAGTCAAAGAGAAATCAGAAGTAAGGAACAAGGCAGGAAACAAACACATTCTGTGAAAGAGACCAGGTTCTAGAAATAGTACGTCTAATATGTCTCCATTACAAATGTAAACCCACTTTATACTCGGTTAACATCCATGGCTATCTTGCAAAGAATCCTGGGAGTTTGCAAAAAAAAAAAAAGCAAAGCAAAACAAAGCCCCACAGAAACCTGTTTGCCACGGACATGGTTAACCCTGAGTCTAGTTGTGTCTCAGATAGTGAGATATCACTGCTCTGTACAAATCCTCTTCCTTGAGGCATGGAGAAATTTAAGGGTCAGGAAGAGGATTCCTGGTGTGGTGTATCGTTTGGCTTGATATGGAGGACTATCTAGCCCCCACCTGCAATTTGAAGTAGTTCAGCCTGGATTTATTTTACAGTCTTAGCGAGAATTAGGCCATAAGTATAATTCCTAGAGATCCTTGGGGATGAGGGAATGACGGTTATACTGGATTAAGTCTACAGTATAGATAAATGCATTTTGCCCTACAGCAGGGGGTAGAAGCAGAAACTTGTTTAAGGGTGTGTTGGTAGCCTTTCTCTCAGTGTGTGGAGCAAACCAGAAAAATGCCTAGGATGCCCAGAGGTTGCACAAGAGAGCTCTAGTCTAGTTTTTCAGAAAGGCCCAGCCAGATGCAGTCAAAGCCGACTGCAGCTGGAGCCACTGAGAAACTGAGTTGTTAATAGCTGCCAGAATCGCCATTTGGGTGAACTGAATGCAGTTCTGCAGCTGCTTACTCAAAGGGGGAGGGTAACTAAATGCATGAATATTGTGCTTTTAGTATATCTAGAATGTTCTATAGCCAAATGGTATTGATCATTCCCTGTTCGTATTGATGGCAGAAGAATATCTAATAGATGTTATATTAGATCAGAATTTCCTTTTAACAAATCTATATACATTTAATTAACTGTTTTAATGTTTTAATGGATTTATTGAAATGTTTTATGTTTATGATGGTACCATATGGTGCTTATCGTGAGGCCGCCCTGAATCCTCCCCCAGGGATGAGAAGGGCAGGGTATAAATATAGGAAATAATAATAATAATAATAATAATAATAATAATAATAATAATAATACACAAATTCCCTTATAGTTGATATAATCTGTAGTTTTAAACTGTTGATATCTAAATTAATATTTGGAGGTGTCAGGCTACTCAACATTAAGAGCTGTTTCCTTTCATCTTACCCTAATTAAAAATCCATATTACCATGCAGACATCTTTTCCATTGTCTGCATAATCTGTGTACCCAATAACAGAAGGGATAGCAATGGCCATGAACAAAAATGGATAAGTTCAGCAAAATGGGGGAAAAAATGTTTGTTCTGTCATTGGACAATAGTGTCTTGATATATTGACCCATAGCTACCATTAGCTTGAATTGTACCAGATGTCATAAATGCAGTAGAAATCATTATTAATTCTTGTTCACTAGTAAAAAATAGAATTATGCACAGCAGGATATCTGGCAAAAAAGACATTTGACTGTAAAATATATAAAACAAAGACAAATCTGTTCAGAACAAAAAATAAAATATATTTACCTAAAATAGTTACAGTCATCAGTGCAATATATACATCCTGGAACTGTTCTGTAATGCACATGTGCAGAATTTGATGTGTGTAGCAGCTTCACATACCAAGGGTTTTCTACTAAAACATTTAGCAAGTATGGAGAACTTTCAGTTAGTGTTGTGTGAAATATTCCTCAGTGATCACAACTGAGAAGATGAAATTGGAAGGAAAAAATCATTTTAACAGTTAAGATAGGGACATATGGAGCAAGTGTAACAGCAGAATCTGAAACCAAGCTTTACAATTTAGTATCTCAAATACAGCGAAATGGAAGAAACCTAAAAATGTTATTTCCATCCAGATAAAATTTCCCATAGAGCTAATGAGATTGGAGGAACTATCTATAGTTCCATTGTTGTGAACAGATTACCACCCATTACCATGATCAGCCCAAGGAGGCTTATGGATCCAGATGGCTCTTAGGGAGTTTCCTGCTGCCTTGAGAGGTGATCCTGTTGAAGTCCTGACCAACTTCTGGATTGCAGAAATTGCCTAAGCTTCCCCTCTCATGAAGTGGGGCCAAGCTGGCCTTCTGATTTTCCAGGAAGCTGATGGCGATAAAACAAGAAGGCAAGCAGCTTTAGCAGAAAATTTGGATTGCATCTGAGTGATCACAAACTAAAGTTTATCTGAACATCTACTTATGGCAGTACAAGCAGCAAAGGCTAATTTCTTCTGTGCCTCTATCGCATCTGTAGGCAAGCAGCCATAGAGCTATTTTGAGTAACCAGGGATCTTTTAAATACAAGCATAAGAGAAAAAAATCCAGATCATTTGACTGCTTGCTGTGAACAACATGCCTAGTACTTTGCAGATAAAATCACTTTGATCCACTCTGATTAGGATGCTGTATGATTGGTACAAATCCAGTGGGTCCTCTGGCCCCTGCTTGTCCGGTGGCAATAGATTCTTTTCAATTTGTGCAAGCTGAAGATCTGAGAATAATTTTTGGAGATATGAGCGCCACTATATGTGTTCTAGATTCTTGCCCTTCCTTCCTCATTGAAAAAAAGCTAGAGGTGACTGGCCATGGGTAGAGGGGGTAGTGGCCTTTTAGCTCCAGAGGTGTCTGGTTGAAATTAATTATCTAGATCAGACATGGGCAAACTTCGGCCCTCCAGGTGTTTTGGACTTCAACTCCCACAATTCCGAACAGCCTTCCAGCTGTTAGGAATTGTGGAAGTTGAAGTCCAAAACACCTGGAGGGCCGAAGTTGATCATGCCCGATCTAGATCCATTTCAATTTTGTTGCAGACATTGTTATGGGACATATTGGCTGTCTTGATGGATAATCAATTCCAGGAACGAGACAAGGTAGAATTATGTTGGTTCTGATGGACCTCATTGTAGCTTTTGATTCCATGGACCACCATAGCCTTTTGAGTTGCTTTGCCAAGATGGAACTAGGGGCACTGTTTTGCACTAACTTTGTTCATTCCTGAGAGGTAAATCCAGAAGGTGGTGATGGGAGCTCTTGTTCAACCCCTAGGGCATTGGTTTCATAGAGTGCTTTTAACCATGTTATTTAATAACCATGTTATTTAATTTGTAAATGGACCCCATGCTATTCAGCGTGTACCTGAAACCACTGGAAGAGGTTGTCTAGAGATGTGGAATTCAATGGCATCAGTATGTAGATGACACCCAATTTTATTACTCAATTCCCACCCTAAGCCAAGGGAGCTGTTTGGTCCAAAGCCAATGTCTGTCATCAGTAATGAATTGGATGAGGATGAACAATCTGGTTTTCATTTTTTTGATTGTTTAATCTTGTTTAAACATTTGTATCTTGTGGATTTCCTAAGGATTCTTTTTTAATTGTTGTAAGCTGCTTTGAGTCCCAATCTGGGGAAAAGGTGGGTTAGAAATTAATATAATATGGTAATTATATATTCAGACGTTGGTGCTACTGAGAGTAAATCCATTTAAATGAATGGCACTTAAGATGAGTTGTGACCATCAAGTCTCATTCATTTCAGGGAGTTTGCTCTAAGGAAAATTAACATTGGATTTAACTGAGTGACAGAAACAACTGACTGGCATCATGCTGTCAAGTCATCGAAATCTGAATGATTTTGACAGCAATAAACAAGATAGATAGTTCCCTGTCCAGAATCACTATCAATAGATTTTATTGGGGAGGGGTTGAAAAAGAACAATCAATTATGAGAGAAGTGGGGTGTAATGAAATCTGTAAATTGCATATCCTTGTTATTTGCTGTCATCACCTTAGATCAAGAGCATTGTTAGAAAATGACCAATAAATGTATATATAAGCACTTAAGATTTTGATGTTCCATTTCAACAATTTCAAAAAATCACTTAATCTTTGTCAGATCCTGATTCCAAGATACTCTACTTTCATCTTTCCATCCCATACATTGTTTCTTAGACACCAAATATTTACTAAGATTACAGTAAAGAGAAGGGTTTAGAAAGACAAGATAATATTGTTTCAGTTCCAATGATATTTATTTTATATAGATTATAAAAGTTAAATGGAAGAAATGTGTACTGGGAATTTAACTGAAATGCTTCTCACCAAATAGTACTTCATAAATAGGTGTTGTGTAATGTGTAATAATGAAATAATATTGAGTTTGTCAACTGACATCCTTGGCTTAGTATATGAATTTTGCAATTTTGTTAGAAAATGTATATTTCCAGCTAGATATATATGTGTGCATTATAATTGTGATCAGGACTATGCTCATGTACAGTAGGGAATTTATTCATATGCACTGTCATTGCTATGTATATGATTACAATGTCTTTTTTGGGGGAGGGAGGTGTCAATTCCAGGGTACAGTTTTTGTCTGTTGAACTTTATGCTGTAGCCTGCTGGGAGTAAGGAAGGAAACATTTCCTCCTGTTACTGACCCTAATGCATGCGCTGGAGGTAAAAAGATGAAAGGTCTGCCATTACCTACAAAAGCCCTAGTAACATATTGCTCAGGTTAATGGCTTCCTTGATAGGGTATATTCATCCATAGTATGATCTTCCTCTTATCTTAAACCCCCAATTTACCAAACACTATTCTCTTTTCATGTTGTCCCATGATGTGTCTAAAGCAGGCATGAGCAAACTTCGACTTTCCAGGTGTTTTGGACCTCAACTCCCAGAAATCCCTGGCAGCTTACTGGCTATTATGAATTGTGGGAGTTGATATCCAAAGCACCCGGAGGGCCAAAGTTGACTCATGCCTGGTTTAAAGTATGATAGCCTCGTTGTGGTCATTGTGCCTTCTAGGGGGAGCTCTGACTTGAATTGTTTTAGAATCCATTTATTGGTCATTTTGACCACATATGGAACCCAAAGAACTGTCTTCTAACTCCACTATTGAAATGAAATCCTTCTGCCACATTTCTTCACTGTTCAGCTTTCACAAATGTGCATGGAAATAGGAAATACTGTAGATGATCTTGACTGCAGTATTTAATTATGTGTCTTTAAATTTTAAGATTCTTCTCTTCCAAGTTTTAATCTTCTTCCGATTTGTTTGTGACAGTCCTCAGTTTGATTATGACCAAACCAAGATGTGGAGAATCTTTAACCATTATGATGTCTTCATGTTTTAAACAGATAGGGTGCTGAAATGTAACCCTTGCCAATCAAAAGCCATTATATTTCTCCATGTTCTGTCTTAATAATTGCCTCTTGTACATTATGTTGTAATATCATATTCTTCTTTAGTACAGTATATTGTAAAACTATTATTTGAAATAAGAAAAAATATATCCTTCTGCTACAATTTCATTATGGAATTCCTGAAAGGGAACCACTATACATGTTCCTATACCACAATGCCTATACAGATAGAAAACATCAATTTCTCAACCACACAGATAGCAGGCAGTAGGAGCGGATCCAAATTATTAATTTTCTAATGTAAACAGAAGGCAAAGATTCCAATTGTTTCAAAAGTAGGGCGTTTCATCTGCCTCTTCACTGAGGTCCTCTATTGAGTACTCTGAAGGCTTTGTCCATTTTTAGGACATACCATGCAAGAATTTTCACAAATTCATATCTTTAGAGGACATATAATGCATTAATTTTCACAAATATTCACAGATGTTTGTGTCAGGTCAATGAAATACATTTGTTGTATTCCTTTCTTGTTATCTCAATTATTTGTCAGGCCTCATGAGAATGCATTTTATAGGAGGCAATAATACTGCCATTCAATAGTCTGTGGGCAACAGAAATAAACATTCTAGTAGTATCCCCTGATAATGGTCCATATACTGTAAAACTCATCAGATTATTTGATGTGCAGTGGTTTGTGGCTGCATGTTCTTGGGGCAATGAGTTCATTCTGTTTAGTCTAACATTAGGAGGAACTGTCCACAGTGCTAAACACATTTGGAAGGTGTGGGTTCAGCACCTTGGAGAAGTCCAAACCTTGGGGAATTACAGGTTCTTGTTGATGGAACTGATATGGGTATGGCATGGTGTTATTGATATGGTTTATTCTGCTTTATCCCTGGACATCAAGCCAATGAGATGGTTGGCTATGTGGATAGGCTGTCCTAATATACTCTGTTTGGGGAGTGAAGATAGTGGATGGCTTTCAAGCTTTGTCCTATCTCTATTATTGTCAACTGTTTTGAGAAATTCCTCACAAACAGCACGGGTCTTATATTTCACTCTTGTAACTGGTAGCATATCGTTTAATCATACGCTGACCAATGTTTGATGCTTTTTATAGATTATACAAAACTGGAATGTCAACGAAATAAGCAGTTCTTTGGTTTAGCATGTAACCCTGACCACTCTAAACAAAAGGATATTCATTAATGATTTTAAAAACTAGTGACATGTATTAATGAATGTGAAAGCTTATAATGATATAGGATTTAATGTTCAGATAATTATCTTGGGAAATCCAGTCACTGACAGCTGGCAAATAGGCTCCCAGCTCTTCAACATTTGTGCGGGCACTTTAAGACCTCCCCCACACTGTCGCTGTAGTTGGGGAGGGGGAAAATGGGTGGTCCATTTCAAACAATCAAATGCTTCCTTGATTGCAGAAATCCAGTCTCTGTTTTGATTAATAATGAAGTCCCTCCTCTTGTGATGCTGGGATTGGACTAAGTGCTGATGTTCGGTTGTCTGTGGGAAAAAAAGATAGGGGATGCAGATGGTCCACTGTTTTCTCAGGGATTCTGTTATCTAAAGCAGTATTCCGTTGTCTTATTTTTGGCGGTGCTGGAATCATAAAGGACAAAGGTCCAACAGAAGCAACATCATGCGCTCTTCGGGGGAAAGACAACATCTACAGTGGCAAGTAAGAGCTTTGCTTTTGGTTTCTGTCTCTCTCCGGAGTGCTGGCGAGATGACCCAGCTCCATTATTCCATTCCTGAGGAGCTTCCTCCAGGGGCTTTTGTGGGGGATGTGGCTAAGGACTTGGGTCTTACTGTTGGACAGCTGGTCTCCCGACAGCTGCAGATCATGTCCGGCACGGCCGAAAAGTACTTCGAAGTCAAGGCTCAAAGCGGTGTCTTGATAGTGAAAGAGCGGCTGGACCGGGAGGAGCTTTGTGGGCCCAGTTTGCGCTGCCTGCTTTATTTAGAGCTGCTTCTAGCAAACCCAACTGCTTCTCACCGTGTGGAAGTAGAGCTCTTGGATGTGAATGACAATGATCCAGTGTTTCATACCACTATCACCCAATTGGAGATTGCAGAGTCTGCAGTACCTGGGTCCCGCTTCCCCTTGGAGAGTGCTGAAGATTTGGACATCGGTACAAATTCAGTTAGCACATACCAACTGAATCCTCGTGGACAATTCAGCCTAAGTGTTAAGTCCCATAAAAGTGGGAGCAAACCTGAACTTATTTTGGAGAAAGCATTGGATAGAGAGCAACAACAATTTCACCACCTCGTGCTTACAGCATTGGATGGAGGAGTTCCTGCTAAATTTGGAACTGCTAAGATTGTAGTGTCAGTCATAGATGCCAATGACAATCCTCCTGTTTTTAATCAGACAGTGTACAAAGTTACTTTACTAGAAAATGCCCCTACTGGCACACTGGTGATTCATGTACATGCTATAGACAAGGATGAAGGGCTAAATGGGAAAGTTTCCTACTCCTTCAGCAGCCATACACCACAGAAAATCCAGAAAATTTTCAGCCTGGGTGAAGAGACTGGGGAGATAAGAGTCATGGGAAGTGTGGACTATGAGGAAGACACATCTTTTGAAATTTATGTCCGGGCCAAAGATCAAGGATCTCCCTCTATGGACACACACTGCAATATCTTAGTGGAGATAACAGATATGAATGACAATGCACCCGAAATTATATTCACTTCCCTAACGACCACAATACCAGAAGATGCTCCCCCAGGAACCACAGCAGGACTCCTCAGAGTGAGTGATGGAGATTCTGGAGGAAATGGAGAAGTACAGCTTCATCTCACTGAAGATATTCCTTTCCATATTGTACCTTCTTTTAAGAACCACTATTCTTTGATCACCAGTGGCCCTCTAGATCGGGAGGAGATTTCACAGTATAAGGTTATAATCACAGCCACAGATTCTGGTTCTCCACCTCTTTCAAGCCAGAATAGTTTCCTTGTAAATGTATCTGATCTGAATGATAATGCACCTAGCTTCTTGCACCCTGCGTACCAGACCCTTGTAACTGAGAACAATGCTCTGGGAATGCCAATTATTTCCGTGTCTGCTTTTGACCCTGATCTTGGCCAGAACTCCCAACTGTCTTATTCTCTGGTAGAAAACATCATAAATGGAATGCCTATTTCCTCCTATGTCTATGTCATGGAGAATGGAACCATTTACAGTGGCTGCTCATTTGACTATGAGAAAACCCAACAAGTGTCTTTCCAGATCCAAGCTAAAGACAATGGTACACCTGCACTTAGTACCAATGTTACTGTCTCCATCTTCATCATAGACCAGAATGATAATGCGCCTCTTATTGTATACCCTCTGATGAAGAAAGGGGTCCTAGCTGAGCAATCAGTCCCTTTCTCTGTACAAGAAGGTTACTTAGTAACCAAAGTGACAGCTGTAGATGCAGATTCTGGACAGAATGCATGGGTTTCTTATAAGCTTCAAAAAGCCACAGACCTGAGTCTTTTCAAAGTCTCAGCATTCACAGGAGAAATCCGAACCATCCGAGCCCTTGTGGAACAAGATGCTTCTTCCCAAGAGCTTGTTATTGAAATTTTGGACAATGGGATACCACCCCTGTCTGCCACAGCCACTCTGATGCTTCATCTTGAACGGGAATATGAATTGGGCATGGCGGAGCTTAGAAAGTCCAGCATGGAACAGAATGGGCTCTCCAACTTGACTTTGCACCTTATTATTGCGTTGATAGCAATCTCCGTACTTTCTACTTTAGCATTTATATTTTTAACTATAAAATGTATTAAAAGACTGAGAGCAAGACACACAGATGTGGCTTGGACCAGTGACATGAAAGGAAGAAACCCTATGGCAATGGGAGGACACTTTGACACTTTCTCTATACATTTGAGTCCAGAAGACAAAGTAGAGTTTCCTACTGCCTTCATTGCAGAAGATGTTTCTCCTTTTACTCTTCTAAGGCCTAATCAGAGCCAATTTTTAGAAGGGAGAAATGTCAGGATTGGAAAGCCAGTCACTCAACAGGATATCAACAACACAGATACTCTTCCAGCCAGCAGTCTTCCCCAGGATTCAAATGAGGTGAGACTTGAAATGCCATTCTGTTAGCACTTAAGGCAGCACACCTTGACTTTGACTCCATATCTGGAGATGCCACTGTCATGATGTTGTGGTAGTCTGTTTCTAAAGATTTGACAAGAAGAAAGACTTTTAAACTATTGAGACCTAGGTTTTAGATTAAATGGTACAAGAGGACTTCTGGTTACAAAACAAAAGTTCAGGAGTTGGATTATTTTCCATAGAAAGTTGCAGAATTATTATTATTTTGTATTTTCAAAGGCAGACAGGGTGAAAGGGGGAAGAAAACAATATAGGGTCATAAAGAGAAGGAAATAAACAGGTATGTGTTAGAATGGATCTGAGTACACAATGCCCTGTCTTAATAGTTTATTCACTGAGTCCTTTATATTGTAGTTGTGTGGTTCATACTTGAATGCCAAGTTATGATACAAAGGGAACAAAATGATGTGCTGCTATCATTTAAGGTATATCAACATAAATCATTTGGCTGCAATCCTTTCAGACCACAGTCTAAACATTGTTTAATTTGTGGGTTCCTGCTGATCAAATGCCAGTCCATTCCTTTGTATCTACTCAGAAATACTGCTTCACTGACTGATGTTCTAATTTTGGAGAGCCCAGTAAATGGAACTAGGAAGCCCCAAGCAATTTCTAAAGCTTATGCATCCTTGCACTTGCGATGAATGCTTCTATTTGTGCATTTAAAAGTGAACACTCTGAAAAGGCCTGATTTAATTAGTAACATCCAATATTTTATATTTATTTTTACATAGAATATACTTTCCCAACTGCTGAAGCATTTTCTGTGACAATTCTTCACATCTTCCTTCTGTAACAAATACTTTTTTCATAGCAAGTGAAAAAGCAGTTCAATGATTAGCCAAAGAGACTATGGTTCTGTATTCCATACAACTGGGAGTTTGTCTTTGGTTCAGATGAGGTGGAAGGAATCTAGCTAATGTGAACAATGAGGATTTGTACCGTTCATGCTTCCTGGATGTGCTGTTTCCTTGAGAACAAGAATCTGAGCTGCTAAACTTAGCTGCCAAAACCAGCAATGAACCAGATCCCTGAATAGTTACATTTAGGGGTGAAGAATGGAAGTGATGAGTCCTGCCATCTCAACTTTACATTTTACTGCAGCTTTAAGGGTGTAGGTGGCGTTGTCATGGTGGAGAGTGGATGGAGCTATCATCCAGTCAGGTGCTGATCCAGATTTTTTTGGGGGGGGGGGTGCTCTTTCTGCCTTGACTTTCCTCCTCCGTCGTCGCTATGGCTGTAATTCAACTTCCCTCCCTCAATCCACCCCCTCAACTCTCTGACTAACACTCCATTGCTGCAGCTAGGCAAGCTCCAAAGCTACCTAAATTCATTTGGAAGGATAAACTGGGAGATTTTAAAAACTGCACAGATCCAAGTCCTTGAACCTTTTCGTCCTTGGAATATCACAAAGACTCCTTCTAGAAGCGGACTTTTTGGAAATGAAGCCACAATTGCCCTGGCAACCCTCTTTCAAATGGCAAGTACAGGGTTTGTTTTTGCTGTTCAACTGGGTGTTGGTTCCAGGACAGATCCAGTATTCTGTGGTGGAGGAATCGGAGCTGGGGACCCTGGTGGGGAAGGTGGCTCAGGACTTGGGCTTAACAGTGGCAGATTGTTCCAATCGCAGGCTACGGCTGGGCTCAGAGGAGAGCAAGAGGTACTTTGCCATTAACTTGGCCAGTGGTGCTCTGATAGTGAATGAAAAGATAGATCGAGAGGTCCTATGTGGAGCAAATTCGGTGTGTGTGTTACCGGTCCAAGTAGTCATAGAAAATCCCTTGGAACTCTTTCACCTGGAGGTGGAAATTTTGGACATAAATGACAATTCCCCCAGTTTCATCACTCCGTGGCTTGTATTGAGGATAGCAGAGTCTGCTACCATCGGGTCACGCTTCCCGCTGGAGAGTGCAAATGATGCAGATGTGGGGACCAATGCAGTCAGTGCCTACCAACTTAGTCCCAACCCCCACTTCTCACTTAATGTAAAGAATGTGAAGGATGGCAAGCTTTTACCAGAGCTGGTGCTAGAGCAACCTCTAGACAGAGAACAGCAATCAGAACACCAGCTCATACTGACTGCATATGATGGGGGAAATCCTGTCCGGTCAGGAACGGCTCAGCTCACCATTGTGGTACTTGATAATAATGACAATGAGCCTGCTTTTGATCTGCCAATTTACAAGATCAGCTTTTTGGAAAATATCCCTGTAGGGACCCTAATATTCAAACTCAATGCAAGTGACCCTGACGAAGGTTCTAATGGGGAAATACAGTATTCTTTTGGAATTCACACTTCTGATTCCATACAGAAGTTGTTTGGATTGGATCCCCACACAGGTGAGATCTATGTCCAGGAAATTGTGGATTTTGAAGAATCCCATTTTTATGAGCTTCACGTGAGGGCTAGAGACAAGGGCATTCCACAAATGGAAGGCCACTGTGTTATCCAGGTGGAAGTCGAAGATGAGAATGACCATCCCCCAGATGTACTGCTTACCTCCCTGGTAAATCCTGTGCCAGAAAATACCCCATTAGAGACAGTGGTGGGGCTTTTCAATGTTCGAGACCAAGACTCAGGTGCCAATGGAAAAGTGAGCTTACAAATATCACCAAACTTGCCTTTTAAAATTAAATCTTTTGAAAATCACTACTCCTTAATTACTCATGAGAAACTGGACAGGGAAACAGTATCTCAGTACATCATCAAGCTGACTGCCAAAGATTCTGGATCCCCATCGCTAACCGCAGATGTCACTATCGTGTTAAACATTTCAGATGTTAATGATAATGCCCCATCTTTCTCTCAGAATTTCTACACCTCCTTCTTAAAGGAGAACAACCCACCTGGTTCTCTGTTGTGTACTGTGGTTGCCTCTGATCCTGATGAGGGCGACAATTCCCGGCTCACCTATTCAGTTGCAGACAGTCAGATTCAAGATGCCCCTCTCTCTTCCTTTGTTTACATCAACCCAGACAATGGGAACATCTATGCCCAGCATTCTTTTGACTATGAGATGTTTCAAGTGTTGCAAATCCCTGTAACTGTGTGGGACGCTGGGTCACCCCCACTGAGCTCCAGTGTCACCGTCTACCTATTCATACTGGATCAGAATGATAACACACCTGCTGTTTTGTATCCTGTGCCTGGCCAGGAATTGTCAACACTCCAGAGAATCCCTCAGTCTGCCCCAGCAGGTTATGTGGTCACTAAAGTCTCAGCAGTGGATGCAGACTCAGGTCATAATGCCTGGCTGTCTTACTCCTTGCTTCCTCAGTCTACAGACCCTTCCTTGTTCCGAGTGGCTCCCTATAGTGGGGAGATTTGGACTGTTCGAGACTTCCAAGAAACAGATCTCACGGCACAGAAAATCCTAGTCCTGGTGAAAGACAATGGAGACCCCCCATTGTCCACTACAGTTTCTATCTTGGTTTCATTGGAGGACAAAGACTTTGAGGAAAGGCCTCAGTCTCATAACTTCCTGATTCATCCCAAAGAAAAATCTGACCTGACTCTTTATCTGATCATAGCACTGGTGGCAGTTAGCATTGTGTCCCTTGTTACTTTCATCATCTTGTCTGCGAAATGTTTCTGGAACAAAAGAAGCCGAGATGCCTCTTGCTGCAGCCTGACTGGCACGCCTGCTAGGGATGTTTTCAAACAGTCCAGCCCAAAGCTGCAGTTGAACTCAGATGGCACATTGAAGTACATGGAGGTGACCCTCAGGCCCACAGACACACAGAGCCAGTGTTACAGAGCCAGCTATTCCCCAGGGTCTGACAGAAGCGATTTCACCTTTATGAGGCCTGTGGATTATCCCCAACCAAGTACTCTGACAAGGGATTTTGACTCTTTCTATTCTCGTACTGGTACACTGAACCGTCCTGAGCAGGTGAGATGACATTTTGTCCTTTTCCCCCAAGACACATGAATGTCATATCTCCCATAACTTGAACCTTGACCAAGGGCTAAATCATGCTTGAGAGAGCGGGGAGGAATGTTATTACTTGAGAGAAACTGATGGTTGTGTAAATCATGTGAATTTCTTCCCATATTATTGTTACCTTCTGCCGACTGCAACCACAAGTGGAAGAAGGAAGGAGAAGGGTTAGGTTTGGGGTGTAACTATTAATAAGTAATTTGTTTTGTTGTATTCCTTCAAGTTGTTTCTAACTTACGGTAACCCATATGGGATTTCCTTGGCAATATCTGTTTGGGGGAGGGGGGTTGCCATTGCCTCCCTCTGAGGCTGAGAGAGTGTGACTTGCCCAAAGTCATTCAGTGAGTGTAACTGAGCAGGGATTTGAACTCTGCTCTCTAGAGTCATAGTCTAATGCACAAATCATTACATCATGCTGGCTCCAATTCAACCTGTTCACCACTAGGTTATCTTCTCTTAGACTGTAGTCATTGTTATAATTGTCAAACCTCTCTTTCAGTTAAAAGTGAAGCTTGATTTAACTGAAAGAGAGGTTTAAAGCTGAAATTAGTGACCCTTGAAAACACTCTCACAGCAATGCTTTGAATATTCTGTGGGCTGAGAGGGGGAGTTTTCAAAGCATTTTGTTAAATTTCAGTTTCGAGTTGGTAATTTACAAACTTAGAAATAATTAAGCTGTGGAAGTCTTTGTTCTGGAAGCTTGGAATGACATCATACAGAAACTATTGCTTGCTAGCTTTCATTTAGCTATCGTTCTTTGTAGAAAATGGCAAACAGCAATAATTATGACAAAGGGAGGCAGAATATGTTTTTAGAGCAAATGGCTCTTTGCAGCTTGTGTTTGTCAGGATCCTATATCTGGCACAGAAGCCAAAACCAGACAAGATTTTAGCCTTTGTTTTCCATTGTCTGTTGTTTAGCCTGGTGTCTCTAGGTTAAAAACAGCAGGTTACGCGGTCCTTTTTCACACAGTAGCAACATCTAGGCTCAGATTGGCGAGTCTGTTGCTGTCCTGGAAAGCAGTTTGCTGATTGGATGAATAGGGAGGCAGTCTTGGCCAATGAGCATAAGGCTAACATTGAAGATCTGCGGCGCGTACCACTCCCCTCTACAGCTGTGTCAATCTCTCTCAAACCAAAACAATGAATGAGAGAGGTAAACATTGACCACAGACCCTTTCTCTCTCATATGTTTCATAGTTCTTCAAGATAGGTGCTGTGTTCTCCAGGGGGTTTAAAGAGATACTGTCTGCTCTAAATAGCTCCTGTTTTGCAGTTTTAGAGCGTCTTGCTGTGGATTTCAGAATGATGCTCAGAACAGAAAACTCTGCCTGGCGTTTGGGACTTCTGCATGCCTTTGCTTTCTGTTTGTTTCTGAGTGGCTGTTTTGCACAGATTCGTTACTCTATCCCAGAGGAACTCACTCGAGGAGCCTTTGTAGGAAATGTTGCTAAGGATTTAGGAATGGATGTAACAAAGCTTGCAGCTGCCAATCTGCAGGTGCTTTCTGATTCCGACTCCCAGTACTTCTCTGTGAATGTGAATACTGGAATCATAATAGTCAATGACAGAATAGACAGGGAACAGCTCTGTGGGCAGAACCTGCGCTGTTTCTTGCATCTTAAACTTGCTATTGAAAACCCAGTGGAGTTTTATCGTATTGAAGTGGAGATTTTGGATATCAATGACAATGCTCCTGAATTTTCAAGTAGCACAATAACTCTGCAGATCTATGAACTGGCTGTACTGGGTGCTCGCTTCCCTATCCCGCATGCACAGGATCCTGACGTAGGAACAAACACGTTGCAGACCTACCATCTCAGCGCCAATGAAAACTTCAACCTCAACGTGAAGGCACGCACAGATGGAACCAAATTCCCAGAATTAGTGTTGGAGAAAATCTTGGACAGGGAGCATATTGCTGTCCACCATTTGGTTCTGACTGCTGAGGATGGTGGCATATTTCCCAAGTCTAGTGCTATCAGAATTGCGGTCCAGGTGCTGGATGCCAATGATAATCACCCAGTTTTTGAAAAAACCACCTACTATACCCGCTTGGTTGAAAACTCTCCTCCAGGGACGCTGGTGATAAAACTGAATGCAACAGACTTGGATGAAGGCTCTAATGGACAGATCCAGTATTCCCTCAGCAGCCACAACTCTGAAGCCTTGTGCAGAATATTTGCAATTGATGGCACCACTGGAGAGATCCGTGTTCAAGGGAATCTGGATTTTGAAGAGGCCAACGTGTATGAGATTGAAGTGGTAGCTAGGGACATGGGGTCCCCTACTATGGAAGAGCATTGCAGTATTATGGTAGAAGTGACAGATGTTAATGACAATGCCCCTGAAGTCATTCTCACCTCTTTCTCCAGCTCCTTGAGTGAAGATGCACCTCCTGGCACTGTTGTTGCGGTTATACATGTCAAAGACAAAGACTCAGGAGATCAAGGCAAAGTCCAGTGTGAACTGCCCAAAAACCTTCCTTTCAAACTTCGGAAAGACTTTGAGCACCAGTATTCCTTGCTCACCAGCGAACAGCTAGATCGTGAGACTATTCCTCGATTCAATGTTACCATCTATGCCTTTGACTTGGGAACTCCAACGCTCTCCCATCACACTTCTTTCTCCATTATTCTGGCTGATGTCAATGATAACCCACCTCAGTTCGACAGGTCATTTTATGAAGTCATCATAGAAGAAAACAATCCTGTAGGCATGGTTCTTCTTACAGTTTCTGCATCTGATGCCGATAAAGAACAGAATTCCCGTCTTTCTTATTCTATTTTGCCCAGCCAAGGGCAGGAATTGGGTGACGATCCCACCACTTACGTCTCCATCAACCCAACAAATGGAGAAATTTTTGCAGAGAGCCCCTTTGATTATGAGCATACTAATCATTTTGAGTTCCAGGTGGAAGCATGTGATGGTGGCTCCCCTCCTCTCTGTAACAGGATCATGGTGCACATCTACCTGCAAGATCAGAATGACAACGCACCTTGGATCAGATTCCCTTTTATTGGGCAAGATTCAGTTGTTCAGTTCAGGATTCCTCTGTCTACCTCAGCTAGTGCCTTAATCACAAAAATCATGGCTGTGGACCTGGACTCTGGCCGAAATGCTTGGCTCTCTTACCACTTAGAGCAAGCCACAGACCCCAGTCTGTTCAGCATGGGCCTCCGCAATGGGGAGGTAAGGACTATGCGAGCAATACAAGACTTAGACAATCCTACCCAGGAGCTTGTCCTGGTTGTGAAAGACTCAGGAGAGCCTTCCATGTCAACCTCTGTTACTGTTATTGTGCTTTTGGAGGAGAGCATTCCTGAAACCTTTCTGGGATTAACAGCTCACACAGTGGAAAATGAGGGACCTCCCACAATGACTGTATATCTTATCATCTCTTTGGCAGCAATTTCCACCATCTCGTTGATTGCTTTGGTGGCCCTGGGAGTTCGGTGCCTCCGCCGAGATGCACATGCAACAACTGCCATCTTTGGATGCTGTGGAAGTAAAGCCACTGGACTTGAAGATGCCCCAGATCATATAATGGGGCATTGCCATTATCAGCTGAGCCCTGGAGATGCCATGATTGGAGTACAAGTAGCAACCTCAGGACCTCCTGCTCGGGGATACAGATCCTGCTTTTCTCCTGTCTCAGATGTCAGTGAGTTTGTATTCATGAAACCTAACCTGACTCTTAGGACAGCCTCTTGCAGCAATCTCACTGAACCCAGCTTCTTTAGCAAGGTGAGAGATTTCCATGCAGTGCCTCCCATCCTCTATATCTTTTGCATTGGGTTTCCCTCCATCTAGAAGAGCTGTGGCATGTGTGTGTTTGCAGGGTGGGTGGGACTTTTGTATAGCCTATGTTAGATTGCACTTGTCTGCTCTACAGCTCTCTGGGTTTGTCAATCTCATGTCTTTTTTTTTCAGTTGGAGGCAGGGAGGTTGCAGGATTGTAAAATTTCCTCCTTCCCCTTACCTCAAAGAGACAGATGTGATCTGCAGCTCTCCCTCCCTCTGTTCTGCACCTTCAGTTTCAGTTTTTTTGCCAAGACAGCCTGGGAGCAATTTTGGCCAATGGCTCCCTTGGGTCAGTCCTCATATCTCTCTGCTGGGAAAGGAGGGGGGAGAGGGGCGGTTGGCAAGAGGGATGGGGTGGGGAAACCTCCAAGGTCTGCTTCGGAAAGGGGGCTTCTCCCCTGCTGCTGATGCCGCCGCTGCTGCTGCTGCTGCTGGGGAGGGAATTGTCACTTGTCAGTATCCATTTCACAGCCCCTTTTCTCTGCTGCTCATTTTGCCAATGAGCTGCTGCTGATCGGTGCGCTTTAAAACCCATCCCCCCTCCCCCTTCCCCAGCTGCAGCTTGCATCTTTCTGCTGCACAACCCCTTTCAGGTCATCCAAGAGCCACCAGGAGCAGACCTTTTTCGGGGGAGGGACATCAGACTACAGCGTGTATCCAAGGGCAACGGCTCCCCCTCCTCCTCCAGGGCTGGACACCTGAAGCAAAGGCAGCAGCCGGAAACAGCAACATCCTTTTGAGCAAAGCAGCCGGGCATGGACGGCAGGCAGACTTTACAATGGCAGCTGCTGGTGCTTTTTGCTTCTGTCTTTTCCCTGCCAGATCTCATCCCTGCGCAGATCCGTTACTCCGTCCCCGAGGACCGGGATCCAGGCTCTTTTGTGGGGAATATCGCCAAGGACCTAGGAGTGGATGTGCGGAGCCTGTCTGCTCGTCGCTTGCAGCTGGTCAGCGAGGGGATGCGCCACTACTTCCAAGTGAATCTAGCAGACGGCATGTTGCTTGTCAATGAGAGGCTAGACCGGGAAGCCTTGTGCCGGTCCAGCCCCACGTGCTCTTTCCCTCTTCAGCTGGTGCTGGAGAACCCCCTGCAACTTAACCGGGTGGAGGTGGAGATACTGGATGTGAATGACAACGCCCCCAAGTTCCCAAAGGAGGCTGTATCTTTAGACATCACCGAAGTGGCCAACCCAGGCACTCGACTACGGCTGGAAGCTGCAGAGGACCCAGACACAGGTTCCAACTCTATTGCAACCTATGAACTCAGCCCAAGCGAACATTTTGCCTTGAGCATCAATGTCAGGGGGGATGGGGTAAAAATGCCTGAAATTGTATTGGAAAAGCTGTTGGACCGGGAAAAAGCAGCTGTCCACCATTTAATCTTGACAGCCCTGGACAGTGGGAATCCTGTTCAGTCAGGCACTGCTCGAGTGACAGTCCATGTCCTGGATGCAAATGACAATCCTCCTGTGTGTGAGCCTCCTGTCTCAAAGGTTTTTTTGGAGGAAAATGTCAAGGTGGGAACTGTTGTAACTAAACTCAATGTTACTGACTTAGATGAAGGTCCAAATGGAGAGGTGGAATACTTTTTCAAGCCCAGCAACAGTGCCCCTTTGAAGCTTCTTGACTTATTTAGCCTGGATCCCCAGACTGGGGAGATCAGGACCAAAGCTTTGCTGGATTATGAGGAAGCCAGTGCATATGAGATTGCCATCTACATTAAAGACAAGGGATCTCCCGCCATGGAAGGTCACTGCAACATCAGAGTAGAACTTGTTGATGTCAATGACAACAGCCCGGAGATTATGTTGACTTCCCTCTCCAGCCCAGTGCAAGAAGATGCACCTGCAGGGACAGTGATTGCACTCATCCAGGCAAAGGACAATGATTCTGAGGAAAATGGACAGGTTCACTTGGAGATTACAAGGCATGTCCCATTTAAATTGGTGTCTTCCTTTAAGGGACATTATTCACTAGTGACTAATGGCCCACTGGATCGAGAGAAGGCTGCTGGATATAACATCACAATTAAAGCAACAGATTCTGGAATGCCTCAGAAATCAACACAGAAAACTGTCTTAATTCAAGTCTCAGACGTCAATGACAATGCTCCCACCTTTTCCATCCCTTCTTTCACAGCCCATGTGGAGGAAAATATCTCTCCAGGGACTCTAGTTTTTTCCCTGTCAGCTTCTGACCCAGATGTTGGAGTCAACTCCAAGCTGTCTTATTCCATTGTGGACAACGGGAACCATGGCTTGCCTATCTCTACCTATTTCCACATCAACCAAGAGAATGGCAGCATTTACACTTCCAGGGTTCTTGATTATGAGCAAGAAAAGGTCTTTCAAGTTGCTGTCGAGGTGAAGGATTCGGGTTTCCCTCCCTTGAGCAGTACGGCTACCCTGCACTTATTTGTAGTGGATCAGAATGACAATGCCCCCGTGATTGTGCACCCCCAAGTTCTCAAGGGTTCTGCTTTTCACCAGTCAGTATTACTTCCAGTGGAACCTGGATACCTGGTAACGAAAGTGGTGGCTGTGGATGCTGACAGTGGCCACAACGCCTGGCTTTCATACAATTTGCTCCAAGAAACAAATGAGGCCAATGCTTTCAAAGTGGAACGCCACTCAGGAGAGATCCGGGTTACTCGGACACTAAGGGAGCCAGGGGTATCTCACAGGTTGGTGGTAGAGGTGAGGGACAATGGGGTGCCAACCCTCTCAGCCTCATTGATTCTACTGATCTCCTCAGAAGATAATGCTGTGCAGGACTTTTCTAAGTCCTTGGACATCCTCCCCAAATCTCCTTCCAGAGGCCCCAACTTAACTTTGTACCTTATCATCTCTCTTGTGGCAATCTCTCTGGTATCTTGTGTAATGATGATTGTTGTAGGAGCCAGGTGCTTCAAATCTGGCCTCTGTATTCCTAACTGGTTCATGTCACGGTGCTGTAGTAGGAGGACAGAGCGGAAATCCACCATAAATTTCAGGGGGCACCCACACCCAGAAGGCTTTATCAGATACCTTGAAGTGGGTGGAGCAGGAGCTCAGCACTACAAGTCTTGTCTCTCCCCAATGTCTGAACCAGGAGAGTTCTTTTTTGTTAAACCTTTCAGTCATTCTACTACGGCAGAGAGCATTCTTGCCTTTGAGCAGGCAGGCAGTGTTTTGCAGACTCCCACTGATGGGGTAAGACACATCAAAATGTTGCCTCAGGTTTCTGTTTTCAATCCATATTTATTAGGAGCTCTACCATGGACATCCATCTGGTAGGCATAATGAAGATAGGTCATTCTCATGGTGGTGGGGGGAAATTCTGGACTTCCTACATTTTGAAGATTTTTTTTTATAAGTTGCATGTACTGTTGCCATGTGTCTTCACATCACTCTCAGTTCAACAGCCTTCCATCATCTTTCATCTGTCCTAAATTAGGGTGGGAGAAGAATGCAAGTGAACATTTGACTGGTTCACCACTTGGCTCTCCAGATACTGTACTGCTTGGAATGAAGACTCGCTTTTACACATAAGTCTCCTTAGGTCGCTAAGGCTGCTTGTTTTAAAAACGGTGTCATAGACATTAATTTGTTATTATGCCATTATCATAGCCTTCACTGTTGTTATGTGCATTCAACTTGTTTTCAATTTATGGCGATCCTAAAGGGTTTTCCTGGAAAGGTTTGTTTAAAGGGGCCTTTGTCTGTGGTTGAGAGAGTGTGACTTGCCCATGACTGAGTGGGAATTTGAATCCTGATCTCCAATGCTATAACTACTACACCATGCTTGTGCTCATCATAACACTTTACAGAGTAAGAAAAGCAAAATGTATTTCCCTATCCCAAGAAGCTTATAATCTAAATTTAGACAGGAAGAAGGAGTGAAGCAAATTTAATTACAGATTAATGGAAGCAGATGCAATTTGTGAGCTGTATTCAGCCCTTTTTCCTCTATGTGTACAGCAAATTCAGCTGGAGAAGAAAGCTAGAGGACTAAAGCAAAAGTGGTATAGAAGAGGTGAGTTTTGAGCTGGGGTTTGAAAGAAGAATTGGCACTGTATGGACATACATTTTCGTTTGCTGGTTATGGTATCTGCAAACACATTGGTTCACACATACTATGCCTACTGCATCCTTTAGTCTAAGCGACTGGGGCTCCTCAAGGACAAGGTGACAGTGGGTCAAAGAGTATGGCCTACTGCTGCTGATCTCATCAAAAGTCTTCTCTATCTTTTTCTCATACTTAGAATTACCTGTAATTGTCAAGTAATACTTATAGCTATCAGTACAAGGTAATGGGCTCATTTGTCATTTGACCAAAGAAAGAAATATCATCTATCAAAAGGAGATAATGAGTCTAGATGAAAATGCCTTAAGAGATGCATCTGTAAAAGGGCATGACAACAAATGATTTCATTTTCCTCTGTGAGAAGCTGTCAAGGTTTCGTTATCTTGCTATTTTAAGTACCTCTTGATTTTAGTGTTTTGCTCTAGTATTTTTTTTTCAAAAAGCCTGTCTAAATTTTCAAAACAGATATGATGCATGCTATTTTAAAATGTAGTAGTGTTTTAAAATAGAATTCATTGGGAAGCTCTTTTGAGCAACTTCCATTGAAATGAATAGGAGCATCAAAAGACCTACATTTAGATCATGTTTTTGCATAAGGGTGGCAGGGCTTGAGATTGTGAATTATATTGTACCTTTTGTAATAAAAACGTCTAAGTTAATTTATGCAAGGACTGGGAAGTATCAAACTGACAACAAAGGCAGGAACTACACTGACAAATAATGCAGTTTGAACTGCACTGTATGGACAATGTAGATCTAGCCAAAGATGGCAGATTCAGCTTATTTGAGAAAAGCAGCACATCGTTTATACATCAGAAGTTTTTAAAGCTTTACACTGAATGTATAAAAGTATATTACATTTTTGCTTCTTAATTTTGCTAGCCCTATGAATAAATACAATATTCACAGTGTATGACTTTCTACATTGATTATTTTGCAGTCTTTACTATTTATATATTTGGCTTTGTTATGATTTTGACTCTTGTTACCTTGCAAAGAAATCCAGAAGTCATGACACTTTTGAGACAAGAAGGCAGAACTTTAATCCCATTTTTAGGAATGCCTAAATATTTTTTAAGAAATGTAAATACTAAACAGGTACCATTTTCTAAAGATAAATGAACTGGGTTTTTTAAATGTTCACGAGAGTTCTGGATTCCCAAAATAGATTTAAATAAATAGCTACATTTAGTTGTTTAAATTTAGGACCCAGGTTTTTGTTGTTGTAACCACTGATTCTCCAAATTATAGAAACAAGTGGGAAAGGAATTGTACACAATGATAGCTCACTGTGGAAAGTGTCTGTAAATATAGGAGGCAGAGCTATGTCTGTATATTCATTATATGTAGCTACAATATATGTGATTATTTTACACAGACATTACTCATCTGCAAAAACCTTGAATTGCTGGTTATTTTCAGGGCACCTAGTAGTATCCCGATGCATTTGACTCAATGGTGTCTGCAGTTACACTTAACGGGAAGCAAACTGCACCCTGATCTTAAAAGACACATTTACTACATTATGTTTGAGGAAACTGACATCTCCCAAAATTAGTGGTGTGCAAGTCATTTCCTTGTTATTAAGGCATTATTTGAGGTATTAATGAAAGTGACTGCCAGAAGACGTCATAGATGTTTGTTTTGCATGTCGACACTGGCATGTCTTTCATCTGTGTTCACAAAGAGCTATTTGAACATGGAATTCATAGTGGCATTTTATTTACAAGATGTCCATTGTTCCAATACAGCAACTGTGTAGGTGGAAAATAACACATGGCTCAGTCGAGTGAGATGTAGAACTACTGTGTGTCTTATGTTGTTTCTTCTCAAGAAATAATTATTGTTGTAGGAAATTGAATTTTTAATCGCAGTAGGAGGGAACTCCAAAGGCAAAAGATGAAAGGAAATGCTGGACATTATATCAAAGCCCTACATAGGCCTGTTTAAGAAAAAGCTATACATTAAGAAATTCTATTAGCATTTCAGATGCTAGCAGTAGAGTCGATCTCTCAGAGTACCAATTAATTCTGTTTCTCCCCCTCAGCTCATTATTCCTGATGTTCTGGTGTTCTCTGGTTTAAATGATGCCCCCTCCAGCTTATTTCATGCTTCATTGATTTCACGGAATAGTTTCTGAGTGTCTTATCTTCTGGGAGACTAGAGAACTTCTTCATCCTGCTATTTAATCAATCATATCTGTTTGAAAATAGTTTGGAATATGCTGCAGTCCACTTTTGTATGTACATATTTACTTGACTCTAGGTAGAAGACAGTTATTCTAAATTCTACATTTAATTTTCTTCTGGGTTCATCTGTCTAGCCCTGTGGAGATGTGTTCACCTGCTCACACCTAGAGCTAAAGTGGGAAGGGGGGGATGGGTGCCAAAAGCACTTGCAGAACCATTTGCAGAGGCTGTCACTTAGCAGCTGGTTTTGCAAGCACATGGCGGAGAGAGGGATGTAGAGCTTACATGTACAGCCATGTGTCCCTTCCCACCCTAGCTCTACACTTCTCTCTTATTCTAGTGCTCATCCAGGGCCAAAAGAAGGAAATTAGCCTCAGTTTAGGAATAAAAGCATTAAATATCTATTTCTGTTTCTGTTGCAGCAAGCACAGCCTAACACAGACTGGCGTTTCTCTCAAGCTCAAAGACCAGGAACTAGTGGGTGAGTTATTGCTTTTGTTACATATGTACCTACCATTGGGTCAGTAAGTAGTGTTTCTCTGTGCCATTTCTCAAATATCAACTGTTTCCAAGGAAGGTGACATGCTCTGAATTAAATGGGTTGGCACAGTTTTGGGGTTTAAATAACCAGGAAAGAATCAATTTTATTGGAAAAAATAAATGCATTTGATTCTTGAGATTTTTCTCTTTGTCATTTTCTAAGTTGTACACATAATTACCAGAAGCAGTGGCTGGATCCATACTGCTGCATAATACAGTTTGAATCTGCATTATATGATCAGTGTAGACCCATTCTGTGTTAATGTTATCTGATGGTGTTTGATTGTTGAATAGTAAAACAGAACCCGCAGAGCGGGGTGTGCTCCTGCTGTTAGCCCAGCTCCTGCTAACCTAGCAGTTAAAAAACATGCAAATGTGAGTAGATCAATAGGTACTGCTTCTGCGGGAAGGTAACGGTGCTCCATGCAGTCATGCTGGCCACATGACTTCAGAGGTGTCTATGGACAGTGCCGGCTCCTTGGCTTAGAATTGGCGATGAGTACCACCACCACCCCCCCCCCCCCCCCCCCCCCCCCCAGAGTTGGACATGACTAGACTTCATGTCAGGGGGAACCTTTACCTTTACTTAAAACAGTGAATTAGAATATTTTATTACTTTTTGACTCAGGGTGCATCTTACCATCGAATGAGTGCAGTTTGGCACCACTTTAATTGCCATGGCTGAATGCTGTGGAATCATTACAGATATAGTTTGGTAAGACACCAGCACTCCTCAGCACCAAAGGCTAAAGATCTTGTATAACTGCAGCTCCCATGACTCTGTAGTATTGAGGCATGGCAGTTAAAGGGGTCAATGGAATCAATTTTGCATTGTAGAGGTACTGTAGAAACAACAATGTCCTGCCAGGACATCTTCTTAGGTGTCCATGGCGTAGGGAGTAGAAGTTGTTGCATGTTTCTCATAGAAGTTTGATCTGCAGAATCAGCCAGTGAATCTGCTAAACATTATCACCAGTTATTTGGCCCAATATTGAAAACTGGTTGCTGTTGAATGAAGAAGCAAGCTGGTGAAAAGTTAACAGGGCATTCATTGTCTTATGAAAGTGGAGAGTACTGCCTGAGATAGCTGTGGAAAAATGTTAGACCTTTTAAGATTGCAAATAATTGTGTGGGAATTAATCAACACCTTGGAAATTCTGTAACCACACATCTGTCATTGACACTTTTATCATCCAAGAAAGTAAGTATGCATCTACAGAGGAGGACTCTGCCATAATGTGCAAATTTAGCATTTAATTGTACTAGATTGCTCTTTTTGGTTTCAGATAGCCAGGAAAAGGTTTCATTGTCTGAAAATAACTCAGCTTCTTTATTTATTAAGGGATGACATTTCAGCATTGTAAAAAACTCAAAATAATCTGTGTATATAGAAGATGAAGCCCGTTGGAATGTGTTAAGGGTCTCTTTCAGCATTTGAAGTGTTTCACAGCATTTTACTTCCTTTTTTTGGTTGAAGTTACACCCCTTACCTGTAAGCCAGTGGTTCTCAATCTGTTGGTCCCCAGGTGTTTTGGCCTACAACTCCCAGAAATCCCAGCCAGTTTACCAGCTGTTAGGATTTCTGGGAGTTGAAGGCCAAAACATCTGGGGACACAGAGGTTGAGAACAACTGCTCTAAGCTTTCTTTAAACATACAAATACATGTTCTGGGAGCACTAGTGAAAGATATTGAAGCTGGACCAATATATAAAGAAGGCCCCTTCCCCACAGCTGGATAAAATCCCACATTATCTGCTTTGAACTGGAATATAGGGCAGTTTGGGCTCAGATAACCCAGTTCAAAGCAGATATTGTGAGATTTTCTGCCTCGAGATTCTGGGTTGTATGGCTGTGTGGAAGGGCCCAAAGTGATAGTCTTGAAAATGCGATCAGGGCTAACAAAAATGCATAAAGTTGAGGGAACTTTTTTAGTTCCGAATTCTTTATAAGATTGAATATTCAGCAACACTGGAGTGGAAGAAGAATGGAGATGTAGTGCTATATCGCTGTCTTGGGGCCCTTCCACACAGCCCTATATCCCAGAATATCAAGGCAGAAAATCCCACAATATCTGCTTTGAACTGGGTTATCTGAGTCCACACTGCCATATATTCCAGTTCAAAGCAGAAAATGTGGGATTTTATTCAGCTGTGTGGAAGGGGCCTTGGATATCTTCTTAAAGCAGTGGTTCTCAACCTGTGGATCCCCAGATGTTTTGGCCTTCAATTCCCAGAAATCCTAACAGGTGGTAAACTGGCTTGGATTTCTGGGATCTGGAGGCCAAAACACCTGGAGACCCACAGGTTGAGAACCACTGTCTTAAAAGGATTCATAGATGATAGATCTACTCATCTACTTCTCAGTCAGATAACTGTATATTCAGTAACAGATTTTAAAATACTTTGTAACATTGAATTTGACAGTGCTTTTCTAGCCCACATAACCCCACATCTTCCTACAGTTTTTTTAGAGACTAAGGGCCCTTGCAGACAGGCCCTATATCCCAGGATCTGATCCTAGGTTTTCTGCTTTAAACTGGATTATATGAGTCCGCATGAGGGTGTGCTGTATGGACACAGGAGCAGTAGCCTGCACCAGAAGTGGTCCTTGTACTATTCCTTCTTTAGCTCACAAACATGGTTTTGATTCCACTGACTACTGCTTTACAAAAAAAAAAATCATGCACAAAACAGTATATGTAGGTTATAGTAAAAAAAAAAAAAAAAGGAGCAAAGTATGCCAATTGACATCATAGTTAGGAAGCTGCTTAGCAACAAGATATTCAACTCTTTTCCAACAGGTAAATCCAAACAACTGAGGTTTCCCCCAGTTATTTCAGTGCATTGGTGAGACAAAAAGGCTTCACCTGCTGTATGCCTTCTTGTTGCACACCTGTTAAACGTTCAGAAAGCCTGCCAGAAAAAGTTGGCAAAGACCATTCATAATGCAGTAAATATTAAATGGGGCACTGAGTACTTGAGAAGAATCTGTTTGTGCCTATGCCAGAGACATAGTTAACATTGTTCTACTCTCAGGGAAAGACTAATAGTTTAAGTCTTGCTTGCTGTTTCTGCAATAAAGTAGTTAATCTTTCAAGCCATGCCTTTTAGCTTTCCTTTAGCACAAAATGAGCAAGTGATAAGGGTTTAGCTCCATACCAAGTAAAGCTTCATACACTAGTTTTTGCATGTTGCCCTTCTCTGAATGGCACAGAAGTAGGGCAAGCTTTTCTTTTTCTAGCCAGCTGGCACACCCATTCTGTAGTAGCCTCCAGCTTTTTGTTCATTTTAGGGCAGATCAGTTCTTGCCATGATCCATACTTTTAATGACTTCATTCCACATTCTTTGTCTGTTCAGTTCAGTAAAACCTATAATTGTACTGTATGCTGGGAGATGGGGGCAGCAGCTTGGTTATGTGGTCTGGAGCAGGCCTGCTTCTCTCTGCTATTTCAGCTAGCTATCCTCTAGCCTTCACTCATTGGATGGGATGGAAAGCCATATCATACTGAATATCAAGGCAGAAAATCCCACAATGTCTGCTTTGAACTGGGTTATCTGAGTCCACACTGCCATATATTCCAGTTCAAAGCCGAAAATGTGGGATTTTATTCAGCTGTGTGGAAGGGACCTTAAACTCACTGTACTGAACTGCATTTTCATTATATGGCAATGTAAATAGGACCTTAGTGGGAAACAATGAACCTCTTACAGTAGGAAAGAGGAAGCATAGTAAGCTCGACGGCTTCCAGAAAAGGCCTTTTTAGTGGTGGCACCCAGTTTATATAACCCTCTCTTTGGGAGGTTTGTTGTCTAGCACCTCCGTTAATGTATTTTTAGACACTAGGTAAAGACCTTTTAATTTTTGCAATTTTAGCATCCAGTATTTTGATACCACCTTTTATTGTTCCCAACTGTTTTATTGCTCACTGCTATTTTGTGAGACATTGTACTATGCCCTCAGCATATTTCAATTGAGGGTTGGATGGAAATGATTTGCCCATATAGAAATTAGTGGTGGACTCTACAGAAGTAACACAACAGTGCTGCCCCATGATACTGGTCCAGCACTCAAGACACTTGATTTCAGACAATGGGCTTTTAATAGGTGAATAAAAGTAGAAACACTATATGGGAAGGCTTTTCTCATATGGAAAAACAGTAGCTCCATATGGAGTCTTCTTGAACAACTGTTAAAGGCACAAAAAAGTTTTGCAAGGAAAAACGTTGATAATCCTGGTTTTCCCCAATCCTCTGCAATCTGACTTGTCTATAATGTGAAGATACTTTTCATAATCTACAAGTCAACATGGCAGTGGTAGTGCAATACTAATGAGGAAGGTTGCTGGAAGTTCAGTTATGGTCCAGTAGTTTACAAGGGCCAAGACTTCCAACTATATAGTTGAACATAGGACACCGTTCTGGGGGAACCATCTGGTATAGTGGTTTGAGAGTTGGATGAGAACTCCAGGCAACCACAGAATCAGTTGACTGATCTTGGGCCAGTTGCACTCACTTAGCATTAGAGAAAGGCAATAGCAAACCTCCTCTGAATCAATATTTCCTTTAAATAAAAACCCAATAATAATAAAAAACCCAATAATTTTTATGAGTGCTGCTGGTATTAAGAAAAAAATGTTGTTGGGAGTGGGGGATACTCTCTTTGTATTGGGTGTTTTGTTTTGGTTTTTACAACCTATCATTAAGATCACATATACAGTACATAGCCAGTTTTCTTTTCTTAAAGCAGAGACCATATTTTCTCGTGTTGGCCAGAGATTCATTCATTTTGATCTTCGTTTTATTTCTTTTTTTTAATATGCTGGTGAGGCAAACTTGTCTGCTGTCCCCTTTTCTCTCTCTTTTGCTATTCACACATATTCAGCAAGGGATTTTGGGGTCAGCTGCTGCTTATCTTGCCTGCTTCAGGATCCTCTGAAGTGGAAGCCTACATTTTCCCAGATGAATTTACATTGCTGAAAAAAAGAAACTTCTAGCTAGACAAGGGGCAAGGAAGAAAGGGTGGCTGTGTGGCCATTATATACTGGTATTGTAAAATGAAATGTCTTTATCAGTGGTTTGAACTGAGGTATGGCTATATGGAGCCCCTGGTGGTGCAGTGAGTTAAACCGCTGAGCTGCTGAACTTGCTGACCGGTGGTTCGAATCCGGGGAGCAAGGTGAGCTCCCGTTGTTAGCCCCAGCTTCTGCCAACCTAGCAGTTTGAAAACATGCAAATGTGAGTAGATCAATAGGTACTGATTCGGCTGAAAGGTAATGGTGCTCCATGCAGTCATGCCGGCCACATGACCTTGGAGGTGTCTATGGGCAATGCCAGTTCTTCGGCTTAGAAATGGAGATGAGCACCACCTCCCAGAGTCGGACATGACCAGACATAATGTCAAGGGGAAACCTTTACCTTATGGCTGTATTACAGTATTTGAAATTCTCAGCCAGAGATCCTCTAGTGTAGGCATGGGCAGCCGGAAGGCTGTTAAAATTTGTGGGAGTTAGAAGTCCAAACAGCTGGAGGGCCAAAGTTTCCCCATGTTTGTTCTAGTGACTTAGCAGGCTATACGTCCCACCATTCTGTAGGATCCAGTTGTGATAGTAGTAGAATCGAGACCTCTGATTGTGAGGTGTGAAAAGGCCCCAATGTATGTAAAGGTTATCCTTTGGAGATATGCTATCAGAGCTGTCCAGTGTGCAAAATTGTCTCTTCACTACCTCTGCTGTTATCTGTACACTTTCTTCTTCCTCCTCCCAACACCACAATTGTCACCTTTTTCTACTGACAGTTATCTGATGAACAATTATTGTTTTCCCTGCCTACTTCTAGTTATGTACAGGCATCTTCCATTTTATGTTTAGTTAGGCTACCCTTGAATATAAACATTTTCAAAGAGTCTCACAATAAAAAGAAACACCCAACAATAAAATATGTTGTCAACCAATATACTGTATTTCCCATCCACTTCTCTCCTAAGGAGTCAGAAGGCTGCCTTCCTTTCACAAGAATATAATCACCCTTCTATTCATATTGTTCTTCTTCATGGCAGGACTTGCAACATGAAGAAAGTATAGGAGGACAATAGTCTTTCTGTCCTGCTTGCCTGTTTTCTTCAATCCTACAAGAGTAGAAGTCTCAGTGCTTGCGAATGCATTCATTCACTTCCCTCCCAGTTGGCAGCCTTCCCTCAAATCTGCCTTAAGCTTCCCAGTAATGCTAACCCAGTCCTTTCAAAGTCTTGTACTGGTCACCAGCTCCTGAGTATCTTTATGCTTTCAAGCTGGCCAATGAAGATACCTATCATAGTGAGGAATAAAAAGATGGTTTTACTAATAGACCCCACTTGGTAGGGGCTGCTTACTGATTGCCAGTCCCCTGGTTCTCATTTTTATTGATTTTAAATATTTTGGAGGGAAAGGGTTCACTTTACTATAGAGAACACATGAGGCCGATTGATATGTAGAGATGTAGTAGTTATTCTTGTGTGTGTGTGTGTGTGTGTGTGTGTGTGTGTGTGTGTGTGTGTGTGTGTGAGAAGCGACTTGAGAGTCCCTTCTGGTGTGAGAGAACTGGCCGTCTGCAAGGACGTTGCCCATGGGATGCCCGGATGTTTGATGCTTTATCATCCTTCTCTCATTCTCCTTATGGGAAGCTAGAGCTAACAGATGGGAGCTCATCCCATTCCCCGGATTGAAATCGCCAACCTTTCAGTCAGCAGTTCAACCAGCACAAGGGTTTAACCCAGGCATCCTCAAACTGCAGTCCTCCAGCTGTTTGGGCCTCCAACTCCCAGAGGCCCTAACGAGCTTGTTCAATTGTCAGGAATTCTGGGAGTCGAAGGTCCAAATAGCTGGAGGGCCGCAGTTTGAGGATGCCTGGTTTAACCCATTGCACCACCGGGGACTCCAGATTAGCTAGTTAACCCACCAACTATTCAGTTTCATTAACAAGTAGCCTGCTTTTCAGAGCTTTGTCCTTCTTTCAGGAAACAGCTATGTGGTAGTTCAAAAAAAATGCCATACATCCGTTTCTAGATATATGGCTTATGAAATACTAGAAAACTGTAGGGAGGGGAATGGTACTAGCAGTGTAAAACTGAATCCATCCCACTACCCCTACTATAGTGATTTAGGATGAAATGCAAGTAATTCTTGTTTGTTTTTCTGCCATGCACTACGTGAGGCCATTGGGCTATTGACACCAACACTAACCATTCCAACTGGGAGCAAACCTCCTGATAGTGATGTTTAGATGCTGTTATTCACATCGCTTTACCCATAGAACGAATAGGGAGCTTTCCACAGGTGGGCATGCCCTCCCCACCATTGAGCTATTGCCCCACCCTTTTTATTTCAAATGACAAAAACAACAACTTAATGGGGCTAGCAAATTCCATAAACACGCCGTGTAGCTATGCACTAGTTTAATGGGAGAAGCACTTGCGATGCAGTCAATGTAGTACACTCTGAATGTGTTGCCATGGAAACTGCCAGGGTGCCGGAGGCAGGAGGGACCAGTCTTTGAAAGATGCTGAGCAGAGCTGCCTGCCTCTGCCAAATGGGGAAGCGTTTTTAAGAAAGCAGGCTTTCTGCTATTCAATTTATGTTCCTTTCCCTCTTTCACAACACGTACGTGAAAAGCAGATAGAAGGACGAAAAGACGATCTTTCATTCGGTGTTATGGGAAGCTGCATTCACCCACCCCATCGTATAATCTATTCTGATTTATTTGATTTTGTATGCTAGCTAACCTACATGAATGTTACAGTCTTACACAGAAAGCCATTTTGGGGTTCCCCTGAAGTCAAAGGGGATAGATAGAGCCTTTTCTCTTATGACTTGGTGGAAATCTTTCTCCAAGGAGGTTGTGCTAAGGACACAGAGAAAGTGCTGACCAGGAGCTCTACGCCACTATAGCACTATGATTTCACTCTAACTGCCTCAAACTCTTGAGATGTATGGGCAATTACATTGAAATCATAGCTTAATCATAGAATCATGAGTTGGAAGAGACCACAAGGGCCATCCAGTCCACCCCCTTCCTTCTATAAGCTGTGTATAAATATGTGAGGGGAAGTCATAGGGAGGAGGGAGCGGGCTTGTTTTATGCTGCCATGGGGCCCTATATCCCAATATATCAAGGCAGAAAATCCCACAATATCTGCTTTGAACTGAATTATCTGAGTCTACACTCAGATAATGTGGGATTTTCTGCCTTGATATCCTGGGGCTGTGTGGAAGGGTCCTTGGAGACTAGGATGTGGAACAATGGCTTCAAACTACAGGAAAGGAGATTCCACCTGAACATTAGGAAGAACTTCCTGATTGTGAGAGCTGTTCAGCAGTGGAACTCTCTGCCCCAGAATGTGGTGGAGGCTCCTTCTTTGGATGTTTTTAAGCAGAGTCTGGATGGCTTTCTGTCAGAGGTGCTTTGAATGCTACTCCTTGGCAGGGTGTTGGACTGGATGGCCCACGAGGTCTCTTCCAACTCTATGAGTCTACGATTCTTTTCTCCAAGCTGAACATACTCAGATCCCTAAGTTGTTTCTCATAAGGCATGGCTTCCAAACCATTTTGGTCACCCTTCTCTGGACACCTTCCAGCTTGTCAATATCTCTTTTAAATTGTCGTGTGAATAATTAGATACAGTATTCCAGGTGAGGTCTGACCATGGCAGAATAGAAGGGCACCATTATTTATTTGTCTCAACACTATACTCCTGTTGATGCAGACTAAAATCATGTTGGCTTTTTTAGCTGCTGCGTTACATTGTTGACTTGTGCTTAGCTTGTGGTCTACTAAGACTCCTAAATCCCTTTCACGTGTACAGTTTTCAAGCCAGGTGTCACCCAGACTATCTGTGTGTTGCATTTTTATTGCCAAAGTGTAGTAGTGTACATTTCTCTGTTGAAATTCATAATATTTGTGTAGTGTGAAAATAACTCATGTGCCAAATCCATTTGCTATATCTTCCATGCCTTAAAAGAGCTTGATTTCTTGAACATGTGGTTCTCCTTCATGGCAGGAGATTGGACTTGATGCCCCATGTGGTCTCTTCCAACTCTATTATTCTATGATTCTATGAAATCAACACGTTAGAGTGACATTTTTTTAATAGACCAATTATTTGCTCTGCTTTTTGTTTTGTTTTGTTTTATTTTTATATGATCCATTCCCGGAGAGCAGAACAAAAAGGTCACTCATCACACTTATAGTATATTGTTGTTGTGTCTTTTCAAGTCATTTCTGAATTTGGACCTCCTAAGGCAAATTTATCATGGGGTTTTCTTGGCACGATTTGTTCAGAGGCAGTTTGTCTTTGCCTTACAAACTTTCACTCGGATGTGTCAGTCTATGGTGTTGTTGTAACTTTACTCTTATCATCTGAATGGATTCAGGATAATAGAAGAAGGGCTTGTGTGTATTTTTAATCAGAAAATTAGGTCAGTATTAAGGTCTTTAAAGAGAAATAGGGGATATTTTGTCATGAAGTACTTATAATGATAGCACCATATCATGATGTATTAGATTGCATTGGATTTTTTGTGTATTTGCTTACATGATTTAAAGAAATGATGACATAACTATCCCCTTCTTCAAATGAATTCAACTCTTATCCTTTTACTTCCGTCTTTTTCTAGCATTATTATATCCAGAAAGGACTTTGGGCCCTTCCACACAGCCACATAACCCAGAATATCAAGGCAGAAAATCCACAATATCTGCTTTGAACTGGGTTATCTGAGTCCACACTGCCATATAATCCAGTTCAAAGCAGATAATGTTGGATTTTATACAGCTGTGTGGAAAGGGCCTCCTTTGACTACTTTTGGCAGGACTGAATTCTTTTTTTTAAATAATTTTTCTTTCCTTGTTCCCTTTTATTTCTTTCCAGAGTAATGGAATCCTGGCACTTCATGTATTTTCTAAAATGTGTCTGAATTCTGTTATGCATATGGCATACACATGAAAAAGTGAAGAGAGGTTTCTTTTGTCAGCAGTATATATAAATTATCTTTAGAAAGCATTAAGTTTAAAGATTCCTTATTTATCCTTATAAAAATATTTTATGGGCTCAATTTCTTTCCTGCATCTTAACTTGCATAGCCGTGGTATTGCTAAAGACCCTGGGAGATTAGAATTCACGAGAAGATCTGCTTTGTTTCTTGGGCTTCAGTCCCATATTTATAAGTCTCCCAAGGCGCTCTGGTTCTTATTTCGCAGTCTCTTGCAGTTTTTCGCCTGCTTCTTTGTTCCCTAGTACTGAATCTTATTACCTCTCCTGGATAGTGACACTGTGGGGTAGAAGCAGAACATGCTGCTGATTTTCATGTGGGGCTGTGATAAGTTCCAAGGCAATAGATCCTTATGTTTTAGTATAGTATAACTTTTCTATTGTGTATCATTCATAAACAGGAAGAGGAGCTATGGGAGAAGAATCCGGCAGAGATAGAGGAAGAATCCAGCAGCCCAGCACTTAGATTTGGCAGGCAGTATAATTCATATAATGTACCAACCCCCTCCCCCCCATCCCAAAAAGCAAGAATTAAAAATACTTGGAAGGAAATGGCTGCAAAACAAGTCAAATGAACCCATGTTTATGTTATTGGAAAGGATTGCTCCCATTTAACTGATGAGGAATGCCAAGTACAATAAGAAGTAATTATTTAAAGACACATCAGCAAGGCAAAGGCTTTTAATGGCCTGAATCACTGGGTTCCTGTGAGTTTTCTGAGCTGTATGGTGATGTTCCAGAAGCATTCTCTCCTGATATTTCACCCACATCTATGGCAGGTATCTGGAGAGGTTGTGAGGTCTGTTGAAAACTAGGCAAGTGAGGTTAATATATCTGTGGAATGTCCAGAGTCTGAGAAAGAACTCTTGTCTGCTTGAGGCAAGTGTGAATGTTGTGATTGGCCATTTTGATTAGCATTTATTGGCCTTGCAGCTTCAAAGCCTGACTGGTTGTTGCGGGGGGATCCTTTGTTGGGAGGTGTTGACTGGCCCTAATTGATTCCTGTCTGGAATCTCCCTGTTTTGTGAGTGTTACTGATAAACCAACCTGGACACAGCATATTATCTGAGAACACAGAAATACTGGACCACTCAAACAACTACCATGCCAGACTACATAGAGAAGCCATTGAAATCCACAACAGAAAGGAGGAAACCATGGAAATAAATCAGGACAGTAAATAAAGAGCACATTCAAAAAACAGGGAAATTCCAGACAGGAAACAATTAGGGCCAGCTAACACCTCCTAACAAAGGTTTTCCCTAGGCAGGAAGCAGCCAGGCTTTGAAACTGCAAGGCTGTTTGTTGCAAATCAAGCTGGCCAACTGCAACATTCACACTTGCCTCAAACAGACGAGAGCTTTTCTGCTACCCTGGATATTCCACAGATATATTAACCCCACTGGCCTAGTTTCCAACAGACCTCACAACTTCTGGGGATGCCTACCATAGATTTGGGTGAAACGTCAGGAGAGAATTATTCTTGAACATGGCCATACAGCCCAGAAAACTCACAGCAACCCAACATGTCAGCAAGCTCAGGGATGGCTATTTTATATGACAGTGTTAATCTCCCATTTCAGGCATTAGCTGGGAAGAGAGGGTAAACTAGGCATCCTATCCTTTACCTGCCCCCCCCCCCCGCCCAGTATATACTGGGAGGGTCATCATCACTGCTGGTAAAGGGAATTCCATAGTTCACCGAAAAGGCCCTCTCTTGTATATCCTCCAACTGAGTTTGTGATAATGCCGAGGCTAAGAAAAGGGCCTCTTCTGATGATCTCAGAGCCTAAGCAGGCTCATACAAGGAGATACGATTTACCAGATAGCCTGGACCTGAGCCATATAGGACTTTGTAGATCATAATCAACACTTTCGATTGTGCCTGGGAAAAAAACTAAGAGCCCAGTGGAGTTGTCTTAATAGGGCATAGTATGGTCTCTGTAATATACCTCAATTGGCAGTCTAATAGTAGCTCTAAATTTTAGAACACTCTTCTAAAGAAGCCCCAAGTCAAGGTCCAAATAGGATCTAACTAAGGCATGTGCCACCATGGACAGATTGACCATTTTCAAATCTCCCCAAACACTGAGAAGTCAAGACCAGGTTGTCTGCAATCACATACTTGCCTCTTTTTCCAATTCATCCATGTATTTCTGATTATTCTCTGCCTTTATGTTGCTGCAAGTCATGTAACAAAAATAAATATTCCCTTAAAAATTCTGTTCACAACTGTGGTAGTTTGCTATCATATGGAAGGAGATATTTCATCAGGTTTAAATTGTAACTTATCAAGCAAATTCAGGGAGACAGTGAATGACTAAACTAAAGAGTTTCTTTGTCCAAACATTTAGTGCTCTGACTATGCAAATGTTTGTTGTGTCATTAGCAGACAGCAGTTTGTGGGGGGAGTGGGATTGGATTGGAATGGAGGGAATGGAGTCCCCCCCCTCCCCACACCAATCTGGGGGTGATTCCCCATCCCTGCTTGGTCTTCAGATTGCTGCTCTGCTCTGCTTTTTTTCTAATATCAATGGACTGAGAGAAGCTGAAGTGGCTGTTAGTTAAAGCTTATTAGTTTGTGTATAGCAATGAGAATTGGGGAGAAACATTCAAAGATGGAAAACACAATTGCAGTTGATAAAATATCTTTCATGCCAGTTGTGACAACTGTCATCTTCTCCATAAAGTGAAGGTAAAGGTTGGAATAGAGGGAAGGTGCCATATCCAAAAACGGTGGTGGGTGGCACACATACACACAGACGCGTACCATAGAAGAACTTGGAGATCTCTGTACAAAGTTGGTGGCAACGTCTTCTGTTTCTCTGATCTTGGTCTCATGTTTAGCTACCATACGACATGTGTGTGTTTCTCCTCCTCCTGGAAGGAAATGTGTGTATGTACCTTCAGGTCCCCAGCTGCCCTAAGGTGACTCCATACTTTATAGGACACTTTTAGGCAGGGAATACTCAGACATGTTTTTGCCAGTTCCTTCTAAAATATAACATCCAGCCCTTGTTATTTATTAGCAGCTTCCCAGTGAAGTACGAAGCAGGGCTGCCCCTTTTTTGCTTCCAGAATCAGAGGCGATCTGGTGCCTTTGGGGTATTTAGATCCAAGAAGAAAACAGTTTGTCTTTTTCCAAAGCAAGGGGACATATTGCCTAGGTCAGACTTTTGAAAGCTCTTGTTGAGTTACCTATGTTAAGAAAAATACAGAAAACGTTTCTCTGTGGAGGAGGTATTTTTATTTTATTTATTTATTTATTTATTTAGTACACTTGTATACCGCTAATATCTCAGCCTAAAACGGCGACTCATTGCGGTTTACAATATTAAAAACAACAATATTCCATAAAAATATAAAACACATACATATACAATACACAGTATTGGGCCACCAATACAGACCAATGCATCTCTTAACTTAAAATCATAATCCAATTTCGTTGTCTGCGATTGCCAGTCCTTGGTCAAAAACAACATCGCGACAAAATTAGCCGAATGCTTGCTCAAACATCCATGTCTTTAGTTTTTTTCGAAATATCATCAGTGAGGAGGCTGATCTTATCTCTATAGGGAGGGCATTCCAAAGCCGCGGGGCCACCACAGAAAAGGCCCTATCCCTCGTTCCCGCCAGCCGCACCTGTGAAGCAGGCGGGATGGAGAGAAGGGCCTCTCCCGAAGATCTTAGGGTCCTGGTGGGCTGATAGGCCGAGATACGTTCGGATAGGTATGTTGGGCCAGAACCGTTTAGGGCTTTAAAGGCCAATGCCAGCACTTTGAATTGGGTCCGGTAGCTAATCGGCAGCCAATGGAGCTGGTACAGCAGAGGAGTTGTATGCTCCCTGCGCCCTGCTCCTGTTAGTAACATGGCTGCCGCCCGTTGGACTAATTGGAGCTTCCGAGCCGTCTTCAAAGGCAACCCCACGTAGAGAGCGTTGCAGTAGTCAAGGCGGGATGTAACCAGAGCGTGGACTACCGTGGCCAAGTCAGACTTCCCAAGGTACGGTCGCAGTTGGCGCACGAGTCTTAACTGTGCGAATGCTCCCCTGGTCACCGCCGAAACCTGAGGATCCAGGCTCAGCGATGAGTCCAGGATCACACCCAAACTGCGAACCTGCGTCTTCAGGGGGAGTGCGACCCCGTCTAACACAGGCTGTAACCCTATACCCTGTTCGGCCTTGCGACTAACCAGGAGTACCTCTGTCTTGTCTGGGTTCAATTTCAATTTGTTCGCCCCCATCCAGACCGTCACAGCGGCCAAGCACCGGTTCAGGACCTCGACAGCCTCCTTAGTAACAGGTGGGAAGGAGTGACAGAGTTGGACATCATCTGCGTACAGATGACATCGCACTCCGAAACCCCGGATGATCTCGCCCAGCGGCTTCATGTAGATGTTAAACAACATGGGAGACAGTATGTAATGTCACAGCATGGCTTATCAACATCACCATCATCATTATCACTGTCTTTCTCACCATAATTGTCATCACTACCATCTCCACCACCAGCATCATTATCATCATCACCATCATCGTTATCACTGTCATCGTCATCACCATCATTGTCATCACTAACATCACCACCATTATCATTATCATCATCATCATTATCATCCTCCATCATCACCACCACTATCATCATCATCATCCTCACCATCATTGTCATCACTGTCATCGTCATCACCTTCACTGTCATCCTCATCACCATCGTTGTCATCACTATCATCTCCATCTTCACCACCACTATCACCATCACCATTAACATCCTCACCATCATGGTTATTACTGTCATCGTCATCACCTTCATTGTCATCATCCTCATCACCCTCATTGGGGGATAAAGAAGACCAAAGTAACTGGCAAGAAAAAACGCCAACGCTTAAAACATCTGATGTAATAGAGAT